>JAJALC010002337.1:0-51202 GCA_022627095.1 Fusarium sp. FIESC RH6
GTTGTAATACCCTTTATTAATGGAATCAAGAATCCTGTCCCGAGCCCATACCGCTACCGCCACCATTATAATTGTGAGGAAGATGATCACCCCTACGCCTACGTATGTAGCAAACCTTGCTGACAGGTTACTTGTACACCACACGAGAAGCCCGACAGGAGTCGCAAGGACAGTGACGTCCAGCAGAAAGAGAGGAATTGTGCCTACAATGAGATCGATTCTTTGGAAACGAAGCTTTGATCTGTGAAGAGTAAAATGGATCATTGTCGAAAATGTGACAGTGGCGGTTGCGGCCATTATAGAGCCCATCAGAATAGTCACTGCTGGAGAATATGTTTCATCCCGTCCGGCAAGGGCAACGAGCACAAGCGATATGGCGCCCAGGTAGGCTGCAAATACCGAGATGTAGTTATAGTACTGCACCAACCTTGAAAGAAAAAGTGTTCAAGAAGGGCCCAGTTCTTTCTTCTCTGTCAAAGTATGGCTTGTTACAGTAGGCACGGAAGATAAATTGCTGCACCTTTCGTCATACTTACATCGAAACATTTCGATACAGCTGGTTAGGGGGTTGATACAAATATTGTTTGCAAGGACCAAAAATCTAGGAGATGGCTAATCGTACACATAGTGTACCACCTTGATACATTCTCACCCTTCCAAATGCCGGCCAATTTTGGATCGACCGTGTCAAAAGGAAAAGAAATGGGACGGGTTATCCTCTTATTTCTCAAATATTGGAAGCCTACAGTACCGTGTATCTATTTCCATCCTATCTCATTACATCTACTCCATAGTGGTTAGCCTTGACTCCACAGAAGATCGCCATTTGGTTTTCCGGACCACAGCAAGAGGTCCTGATGCGGTCCAGATACACGAAATAATCGCCATTGGCTACATGCTTACTGCTAAGTAAACATAGTCATATGCATTTGAGTTGGGTTTGCGGTTGCGAGCTGTGCATCGTGAGTCGACACGGAGGTGGCTGGCAGCTTACGGTACGTATCTCCCCATGAGCGAGAGTCGTTCGTTGTAAGACGTTGGTTCGGCCGTGATTGGCTGTTCCAATTGAGGACCGAAATCGGACCCTTCGTTCGGGTGTTATTGGTGATGATGTAAGTTTTTCGTAGTGTAATTTAAGTTTCGTGGTCAATTTCGGCCATAACAACCGATTGAGATTGGGTGGTGTCTCGGCCTTCCCAGTTTGGTGTATGCATGTGCACCCTTATAGTAGAAGCTGGTTTTACTGCACAGGTAAAGAAGTCGTATTGATACCTGTCGAGCTAAGTGTACTAACTAATGCTGAATGTATACATACTTGGGTGGTTGTAGGTGATCAGTGAGGTTATCTTTGAACCAGTGCTGATCGTAAAGACCTTGGCACTGATCGTTGTCGAGTGTCCGTGCGACCTGATTGGCGAAAAATATGGGGGCGTATGCAGGGTGACTAATCTACTCATTAGATCGTAACAATAGAACATTAAGCTTACTAGCTATTGTTAAGACCTTTTTACCCAAATATGCCTAATTAGCTTTATTTACTATTACGAGATTTAATACTTTGTTTTAATTAGTACTACGCTTATGATTCTGCTAAATATAAAGTCAGACCGGACTAGTTTATCTTCTAGAAAACCCAAGCGTCAAATTAAGGTTGAGCAGTACTTATATCTATTCTCTTGATTCTATTTAAAGTGCTGTTTACTATACATATGTGTAGCTACTACTTTGGGTTATATTAGCTTTATAGATAAATACTAAGTATAGATATATTGCTTCGGTGAGAGTATTTTAAAAGTGCTCTATTAAAATCGTTCCTAAATATTGAAATATATCAAGCCGTAAAGCAGAGGCATGAGCAAACGCAAACTAATTCTCCAGTCTCAGTGGAAACGATAGATACCCCTCGAAAACATCAAACTTCAGAAGGAACAATCTTTGCAAGTCGGGGTTTTGGAGTAACTTGCAATCTTTTTTATGGCCGTTTTCTTTCCAACCACGTGTTTGGCAGCCCTGTTCATCGAGTCATTACAGGGCTTGATTTTCGAGATAGAGTCCTCTTTACCTTGCTGCAATACCAAAAGAAGTTGCATTTGGCGCACTTCATCAATGAGCCGAACTTTCCATTGCATCCGTGGCATGTTCTTCTCTTGTCAAGTACCGTGGAAAATCTTTGAACCTTGTCGCTCAAGAAAAACAGGTTCTCGAGAGATAGTGGAAAGATCTATATACCCAAATTGTTAGCATAACCAAAGGAAGAATTACTAGTGGTCATCACCTTCAGAGTTTCCTGATCCTCTTGCCGTATGCCTTGCGAAAAGTCCATAAATGCGTGACTTTCGGCATAGAGTACAACGACAGTGTACCCCGGTTTGAGCATCTCGGGAGTGACCTCTCTCCCAGCTTGGCTAGTATAGAAAGCAACCGGGATCTGATGATCCTTTCTATCTTTGACCAAGAGTCTTAGGCGAAACAAGAACTCCGCATTTGTTATCTCGCCCAGGAAAGCCCAATGTCTCCCAGGCCGATAGGAAAAGCCATCCTCAGTTTGGAAGAAATCAAGGTCGACATCGTCATCGCCAGGCAAGTCTTCAAAAGCAGGAAATACTGCCTCGTCGCGAAAGTGAATCAATTGCTGATTATTGCAATTCTTCTCAGACCAAAGCCAGGCTTCAAAATCATCGTCTTTCATGTCTGCTGGGATCTCGTCTATTGTGGATACCAATCTTGTGGTCAAGCTATGAGATGCATGCTGGGATGGGTCATTGGATAGCTTTTGTAGCTTCTCCACCTCTGGGCTGTCATATCCTTCGATAAGTTCCCGGGCTGATAATGCTCGTTCAGCGAAGATCTTGGCTCTCGCCTGATCTCCGTGTGTTATGGCAATCTGAAAGGCATCGTAATAAGCCCGAGGGACTGTCGCATCGCTGATCCCCTCATACGTGAGCAGGTGTAACAGCCTCTGTACGCGCTGGAGCATTTTGAGCGGCGCATGAAATACTGCCGATTCATCACCGATAGAGTGATCCAATGCCTGGATTTCGATCAAACGTCTGTCACTCACTTTGCGCTCAGCGACTGGCAAGGAACAGAGGTCACATATACAATTGAAGCGGAACTTATCTTGGAGAGCATGATGACGAGACTCATAATCCCCGCGTTCTGACAGATAAATAATTGTGATCTCTGAACCAATCTCAATCTCTTGGATCGCATGTATAGTGAGTTGTTGAAGCCTTTCGTTCCATGTGTTTTGTGCATTTTGTTTGCAGGAATGATTGATGCGAGATGCATCTAAAAAAACACCAACTCTTGTCGCATTCGAGCCGAACGGAAGAGCATTGGTTCTGGCGATACCTAATTCTGAGCCATCTTCTGTATAAGAGTTTTGTAGGGACAAATAGGCTTGCCTCTGCTCCTCAGATAAAGCGACAAGCTTGTCAGCTAGGTCCAGGCGAAGATGCTCCATCGACCTGACATTTCGGGACAGCTCTAATAAAGGTGCTTCAGAAAGGATGCGTGTCCCCTTTAGGATTTTTGCAGCTGCAACAAGGCCAAGGCCCTTGCCTGGAATATCTTGGATGCGGTACAGGCAGGCCGATTCGGGCATTATGAAGGATATTTGTTGGAAGTATACTTGGCTGTTACTGTAATCAATGGCCGGTTTTAAGAGAGCCACGATCTTGATGTCTGAAACGCAAAAAGAATACTAGGTAAAATTTATCTGGAAGAAGAGATACGAAAGAACGAAGTCAACCCGACAAGACAGGAGTGCGAGACCAACTCGAGAATACCCCCGCACGAAAGGTCTCACGGTCGGCCTCCCGCATACTCACCGCAAGCCAAATCTCACCGGCCGGTGCAAGTTTCACTTCATGCTATGATATCACATTCGTTTTCATATACATACGCCACGTAGTCCTTGCTGATTGGATAACCATAAAAGAGGCAAAATCCTGCTCTACAGTGTCTGAAGTTGATGCGAAGGTGGTGCCCGTGAGAATGGTTTCTGAGCAATCAACAAGTTGAAGTTAAGTAATTCTTAGCTAGGGTCACAGTGCCAGAAATATTGAGCTTTCCACCTTTAAGTAACTTAGTGGCGAAAGAATGGGCCTGGTTCTACAGTCCAAAATCAACTCTGCCAGAGTTGATTTTATTGACCCACTTTAAACCTAGCAGGGTTGATTATCGCCGGGGTGCAGAGTCGATTTGACATAAGTGCTGATCGGAACAGGAGTTTAGCCAGAGCGCGACGCTACAGCTGGGTAAATCATACTACTAGATGGTCTTGTTGTTAATTCAAACACAATTGTCATTTACATCTCACGAACAAGAACACAATCATTTTGACGATCGCTACGATGGTCTCGAACTTGCAATCTGAATCATGTGGTGCCATTCATCCCTACGTTATTCTTTCTACATACCGCTTTCTCGTATGCCAGGTTAGTAGGTATGCAGATTGTTTGTAATTGTAGGCTATCACCATTAATGAGATATTACCAATCACTGTAAGCTATTTTAGCGAATGACCATGACGGAATGGCTAATCTGAAGAATGAGGCCAGCCATTCTACGAGGTTACTGTAGCATCTGGTCGAATATTACAACGAGATTGATATAGTCTTCCTCAAACCATCCGTCGATGACTTTGACCAAAACCCCATTGTTCATTCGTTTTTGCTGACTTCTACCACCCAAGGAAGCCTATTTGCACAATACCAGCGTCGCAAACTGTCGAATCCGGCCTCTTCCTGTACCTCAGCACTGCAGGCAAATCGTGCAACTGAAAGGCAAGATGTTCACGTCCCAATCATCTCCGTTGCTTAGTACCCTGCCGAACGAGATTCAAAATGCCATCATCAACCAAATCGATAGTTTTGATAAGCTGATTTTCGCAAGGCGAGCAGGCATTTTCGCACAATGGTAGCGATCACGGCGAACGATGTGCTGACAGCGGAGCGAGCTTCGATCTCCCTCGGAGAAGATCTTTTGGGATGCTACGACTGTTTGTACCTCAAAAGAGCAGAGTGCTTGGCCGACAACATGCGAAGAGGAAAGACAGGAAGGTGGGGTAGCAGAGCCACATCACGGTTTTGCATTGACTGTGGATTGCAGTACTTCTAGAAAAGCGTACTTCCAGGCTTAACCCATTACCAACACCCAGGTATCTCTATAACGCCACCATTTGATCGAAAATCATCATTGAACATTGAAGCGCCTCAGGCACACACATTTATCCGTGGACCTCCAACTGTCCAATCACCAAGCCTCAGTCTCAGTAGTCAAGTTAGAGCAGTAGAACCATCTGATCGAATGTCAAATTTCCCCAACATCGCTCAGTATGTCAGCAATGTAGTCCCCCGCGGCAGAAAGGTGCAGGATATGCGCGGTATCACGATTAACGGCAAGGAATCGAGATGACGGCGGATCAATACTCTTGTCCTCAGTAAGAAAAAGGGTTTGAGTAACTGGAACATCCTCTGCAAGACCAGCCGGTAAAGATGTGCCTATATGATATGTATGCAGTGTATCTCCGACAGGGCCGAAATAGACGCGAAAGTCCCCAAAAGACACATGATGACTTAGAATCAGCGTTAGAGCATTAGACGGGCGATCAATGTCGATTCCCTCGATCAAGTTGACAACACCACTGTCAGACATATTAAGTATCGCCAGTGCCGCTACTTTTGGAGAGTTCTATCGCAGAGTCAGCGCGAGCAAGATTGTAGGGTTCAAAGTTCTTACCAGCTCTTTTGAAGAGTTAAGCTGAGTGAGGGAGTGTGGAAGATTGTGTGCGACCTCCAGATAGTCGAACATTTGCCCTGGATCAGCCAAAGGAACGTCGTCTTGGTCAACAGCCTTATTACCACCATGTTGGTGGAAGCGCTCCAGAGCTTCAGCCCTGTCGAACTTGCGTGAAATAACACAGCGATTCAGGTCGCGTATGATGCAGGCGCCCCTGAGGCTGACTAGGCGCTCTGGTATCCCAGAAAATACATGGCCCTGGCGTTGGGTTTTCATGACGGCTGAGTGGGATGCTGGTGTAGGTTGTGGTGTCTTTCGGGTTGATGCTTTGACTTCAATACCTGCAACATACCGCCATAGCTGAACCACTGGTGAGGATTTCGTATGCCAGGTGTTTGGCTCCTTAAGTGACTTGTGGGAAGCTCACATCTGCATTGTCACCAGCTCGATTCAGGTGCCCTCTCGATGTCATTAAGGACCACTTAATGCATAATCAAGAGTTTCGTCACTACAATATGAGATCCAGATTTCATACTGCTGTTTATCAGATTATTCCTTGAGCAGCCGATTGTGGCGATCACAACTATCTAGGGGTCGATTAGAATATATCTTTGAATAGCCTGATCTTTGACGCCACGTTTGAGCCATCCTAGCACCGTGGGGAGGTAGGATGAAAATGATCGTTTAAATCTCTATATATACGTATCTGACCTTTTCCAAACATATCAGTTCGACGGCACCTGTAATCAGTGAGTACCATCTGCCAATATCATGCACGAAAAGGGTCGGCTTTTGCGCATACTCAGGATGCAGCAAGATGGGCTTTCCCCGTCATCTGGTGGAGACACAAGGCCCAAAATGCACAGATTCAGGACCAGAATTTCTGCTCAATGTAAATGGGCATTACAAAGCTTCCAGAATTCCTACTTAGTATTGTATCATAATCCAAGTCAGA
This sequence comes from Fusarium sp. FIESC RH6, assembly GCA_022627095.1. NCBI lineage: Eukaryota > Fungi > Ascomycota > Sordariomycetes > Hypocreales > Nectriaceae > Fusarium > Fusarium sp. FIESC RH6. Next base: position 6,701 of record JAJALC010002337.1, read on the forward strand.
AATAGGATTTTGTAATCACAGCTCAGCAAGCAAGGAGGACGATGCTCTGCATTGATGCCTAAAGCCGAAGGTTCAGGCAGCCGACGACCATGTTTCTCTACGCTATGTTTCGAATTTGCCAATTCAATTATCCTGATTGAAGCCTCTCGATTATAATAACCACATCATCATCCCTGTCAAGATATCAGATCCAAGCACCAACGAAACTCGGTCTCATTCCGCTACCGAATTTCGATAAGTCTACTCACATAAGCAAGCCAGTTATATTCACAGAGTCCGTCTCTTAAGTAGTTAGTCGACATTAACGCCGCATTCCAAGCACGAAACCTTCTCAGCCCAAGTCCTCTCACCACCTGTTATGTTTTCACGCAGGTCGCGGATCTCCCACGCTGTGGGCCGGCCTTGCATTTTGAGTTTGGCCTCAAAGAGTCCTCGGTATGGCTTGGAGTCTGCGGTCTCCTTCTTACGGCCTGTCTTAGGTAATCCGTCAACCGATGCGGTGGCGATAGACCTCGAGGGCTTTGGCCCAGCTGCTGGGGTTTCTGTCTCACGAGGCGTTTCGGGAACAGCACTCTTGACCTGGGTATTGACTTGAGTTGTCCCATCCAGGACATTGACTATAGACTGTGTCTTCTGCTTTTCGACATCGACGGACGGCAGAGAATCCGTTCCCTCCTCGAGCTTCTTTTTCTCTACCATCAATCCCTTGGTTCGATGAGGTTTATTGGTTCCTAGTCGTTCGTATACTTGCATGAGAATGTCGTGGACCATACATTCCTGATGCATCCATTTCCCGCAACTCGAGCTCGTGCATCCTATAAGGGTCTTATCGGGATTAGCGGGAGTTTGGCATTTGCATATGAGTTCTACCGACTATATGCATATTAGCGCTTAATAGGGTCAGGTTGAGGAGGTACTATGCAACATACGGAAAGCTCCGAGGTACGGCAGTCGTATGCTTGACGCCAGCAAAGCTCGTCTGTAATCTCCTCGTCATCGGACTCGATCCATTGATTGACGGTGACTGATCCTGTAACACTGACAACATTGATAATATCCACTGGAAAAGTTGGTTAGACGCGCTACAGCACAGTATGACATTGGTCAGTATGGTAAAACATACTGTGGTTGGAGGCGATCAGTTCTTTAGCGCCGTGGTACCGCTGGCAACCTTGCACAGTCTTCTTGCCGTCATGGGTTCCGCGAGGCAGCTCATAGGGCCAGTACATCCAGTAGACGCGGGCGTAAACGTGATACTCATCGGAAGCACGAATTTCGAGGATGCGCGCGACCCACTCCACATTGTCCTTCGCAAGATTATCTTTGCCATCACGTTTAGACTTTTGGTGTTCAATTGTTAGGTCGTTGGCAACCAGAACAAACCGTTCACTGTAGTACTTAACGTTGTTGACTGTCAAGAATCAGCCATACCGAAGAAAGCGAGATTTTATCGTATACTCACAGACGAAGCTGTTGTAGCGCGTCATGTCTTGCCATTGTTTCCAGGGTTCAACCACGTAATGCAGATCCATGGTGTTGTGGGTCTTGAAGCTGCCGGTTGGGGAGAAGGGAGAGATTTGAAGTTGAAGTCGTTTATCGTCATCCTGGCGTTCGCACGTCTGCTCCTTGTTCTTATGACGTTTCTGACCGGCGCGCGAAGGGCCTGTCGTGTAAGAAATCGTAAAAGGACAATAAGCGTGGTTCTCCTCCACGACAGATTGCGATCTCTTGCGATTGCCCATCGTGGCGTTTTGATGCGGTCAGGTATGCACGCGTCAAGAGTGAAGAGAAAGAGGGGCTTGCGGATACAAGCAATGAGTCATGCGACGAAAGGGCAAAGAAAAACTATGACATATAAAGCAAGAACAAAGAGATTATTGTGATGGTTAGTGTGATGGATTTGTGATTTTGCATCATTTGAGCTTAGCCCCAGTTGTAAAGTTCGATATGCTCATGAAAAGGAAGTCCGCAAGGCCGATGGGTACGCTAAACTATTTACGATTCTTCCGCATTGATCCGGTCTACACAAAGGAAAGCCCCACTTTCCCTCTCGAACCTTTTTCCCCTCAAGTTTCGTCCAACTCTGCTCAGAGGCCAACTTCTGAAAATGTTCAGCATTCTGTTTTTCAGCAACTGGAGCATGGTCTGTCAACTTGAAGCTGTTCGATGTTAGTCAGTGACTATGATGTTAATGTTTGAGTTTGTTATGTTCTTTTCTTCTTTCGCAATTCAGTCTTCCCGTCGCCATCGCAGAGTTTAAGTGCTGCCGGCATCGTCTCCAGGTTAGGTACCCATCCGGGTCCATTTGAGGCCGACTATTCACCCAGAAGGGAGGAAAATCTGTCCATCGATGGCTTGTCCAACTTGTCACAAGTCCATTGCGCAAATCCGACTTGGAGTTCAAAATCAGCAGCGCCTTTTTCGGCCAAATTGAATTACAATGTTTTCTACTAGGGGTTGAAGTAGCATTCCAAGCCAACTTTCATCCAATTCCAATCAACGTTACAATCACGGCATGTTATACAAATAGTCCTGTTGCGGAATAATGACATTTGCTCACCAAATGTCACATTTCTGCTTTTGGAATAACTTGTTGCATTCTTTCCCTCAACTTACTCGGGCGCATAAAAACAGAACGGTTGCAAATACTGGGCTGTGCAACAAATGTCACGCCCACTCCCTGATGAATACTCTTGAGACCTCGACTTATGAAACTTTAACATTGAACACTCTACAAGTGCTTAACTACCACTACGGCGGCTGTATCCTCTCTTCCTGTTAGCTTTGGTGGTACTGCCGCTTCTCTCACTGCGCCCATTGCTGGTGCTGTTTGGAGTGTAAAAGTTAGCGAAAAGGTCCTAAAAGGGTCGAGGGAATATGTCAAGCTTCGAAGGTGCATGGAAGCAGCCAGAGCACCGATCGCCACGACGAAGGCAATTTCAGCCTGTACAGATCCGGTTACAGGTGCTTCTTCAGCCACTATCGCATGGTCTATCGCCATCACAAGCACTTGGAACCCAATCGGGTGGACTGTTGGAAGCGTTCTTGCTGGTGGCGAGATGCCTGAGCTTGACTTGGTCACTTGGGCCTGCTACAAGCCTATTTTCGGTCAAAGTGTCGACGCCCCCTCAGTCGTTGAACCAATCACTCTTGCCACTCTAGGATTCTTATTGTTATTGACTACTAGGGAAGCTTTTGTCTTGTTTCTATACTATTATAGATTTTACTGCCATTCTGGGACGATCTTCAAGCAAATGTATGGGATAAGATGGACTTATGTGCTGGTCTCGGAGCGCCGGAAGAGACCCCTCGATGATCTGAGTGATGAAAATGGAAGTAATAGATATGGTACTGGCAGCGACCAAAGTAATGATGAGGATATGTGAGGCCGTTCCATATATCAGACAAAAGCCGAGTTGCATCTTGGAGGCTGGCAAGCAGTAACACTAGCCAAACCTACACGCTGTAAGATAACTAACAATGGTCACGTGAGCACTTGTTGCTTTCCTTGCCAACCATCTTCGTTATATCTTGCGCTCTGACCTTTAGAGTTCCATCAGGTCCTAGTTGGGCTGATGGATTGAGGTGGAGTGTGAGGCTGTACAAGCGTACCGAGAAGTCGTTGCCGCTTCGATTGTAGACTGCTAGGAGCAAGTTTCCGATCCATATCGACATCATCAGGTAGTATAGGCGAGGCGGCCCGTTTCCGAGGGCGTCCTCTTGTAAATTCTTCTTCCGCATCGTCCCCGAGTTCGTCCTCGGCTGAAACGTTGACACATGAAATTGTATTGTCTCGCGGAATGCTTTCTGATTGATCACGCCTTTGTCGTTTTGTTGGACTGGTGCCTCTACTTGTCCCGCGGGCAGCAAGATTGATAAGTTCCTTATACTCGTCTACCGACATTTCGCGCACTTTCGACGAGCCTGAACGGTCGAGGATAACCAGCTTGCGCCGTGTACGCTGCCTGAGGAACGCACTCTTGGCCAAAATGGCAAGAGCGAAGCGACAGAAGAAGAAATACCGTGACACACCTCGCAGGGGTTGCAGTTGGAGATTGTGATACTCCTGCTCTAACTCTGTAGTAGTGCTGTTGAGAAGCACATGGGCATACCATGCACCAGCTTTTGGCAGGATAGCAAATCGATTGTCGTCCCACATCTTATGCATGTCGCATCGAAGGAGAATTGTGTTGTCCGGGCATTTTGCATCAAAACTCTCATCCGGGTTGGCGACGTAAGTATACATAAGGTTCTTCTGCCACCACTCGCTCTGCGCTTGTGGAATGATATGGGCCAGCTCGGTAGGTAGAAATGAGCCTGTTATACGGCATCCATTGTCACGCTCGCGGGCATCTCTATAGACTCCTGGTTCGATTGGAGCGACATCATCTAACCATGACTCAGGAAGCTCGTCGGGACATTGGAAGTTATCGAATGATGGTACAATCGGATAGTTGATTTCTATTATTAATATTGATCAGCAAAACCCCGTACAAACAGCGCATAGATTTCAAGGTTAACTTACCGTCTTCGACACAGAAATAATATTTCGTTTCTTGAAGGATATCATCCGGCCTGTCTGGAATTTTAGGCCCATTTTTACTTATCGATAAATAACCATCGAATCTACAGGCGGCGAGAATAGCACAAGCGATTCGTGCAGTCTCATGATGGATTCCTCCTGCATCTAATGCCGGTAGATTTAGGAGGAGGTTGTGGCCGTCTTGGTAGCCAGGATGATAAAAGAAAATGTTCTTCTGCTGACGCGTGGTAGCGAATAGCTGGCGGCGGGGTTTGACACAACGCTTGATAGATTCTGATGCATTACTCTCTGACATGATGGTCTTAGCTTGGATATGTAGCTGTAGCATGAAGCTACGAGGTTGGTGGTCGATAATTGCTAATGAATTGAAATCGTTCTGTTTGTTGTTTGTTTTTCATATTGCTGGGGCCAACGCGTGTCCACGACATTCACGCTGCCTCGTGTTATTGGATGATCGCTTTGAATGTCTCCACTTCACCTTGGTTATCCTCCGATATTTTGGCGAACAGATAATGACTAAGCAAGAATTAACATTACCAATCATCACAAATTCCCATCCCTATCGCCCCACAATCGCCGGATCGAGACTTTGACAACCAAATTCGAGCCCATTAGGCAACTTTGACTTGGGATTCAAGGCCGCCAACACATCTTTCGGCCAAACCAAATTGTAATCTCTCTTTTAGAGCTCGAATTAGTACTCCAAGCCAAGTCTTGATCAGTTTAAACTAATATTATTGTCGTGACATGTCATGTAATATTGCGAGGATGGGGCTCTTGATCGAGCGTTACATTTACTATTGCGGAATGGCGTATCCTGTTCGTGAAACGTTACATTTCCTACTATGGAGTCGCGCACTTCACTAGTCAGCTTAGTCACGCTTGCCATGTCACATGCCAATGTTCAACCACTATGATTGAGAACCTAGCAGATCAGCTCAATTTACGCCTTGCAGGGCAAGAGGGGATAATGAGAATAGATTATGGAGCAAGGAGTAAGCTTTTTCTTTAGTAGTAGCAGAGGCGTGATCGAGGTGATCAATAAAGTAAGCAGCTTTGAGGGCTTCCTTTGTAGCGCATATGGCATATAGTATCAGTAACCCTCAATCAAGGTCATTAAAAACTACTTCATCCTCTCCGCTGGCTTGGTCTATGGCGAGCAGCTACTTTCAAACCATCTACGATCGGACATATGTAACGATGATCGCAACAGATGCTGCAACAACTTGCGCGAATGCAAAAGCAGTCCCCCAGTCTCCCCCTACGCCCCCCCAGAGTACTAGGCTGAGCCAAATGGAGGAAATTCCAAACCAAGCACATGAGACTCTGAACGGCAATTCTATATGCATTCGGTCGGTCTGCCACCCTAAAATGAAGTGTATGCCTCTCACCCAGGCTGTTCCCTGGAACTTTTGATATGGAAGAGGCAATACGACTTGGCTCGAATCCCTAAGGAAGTCAGAATATGATTTTTCAAGAGGGTAAAAGATGAAATAAGACGCTGTACATACCTGATGTCGTAGATGCAGCTCTCTTGTGCTAAGCCTTCTAGAGTATACAGTCCATTGGCTCTTGCTGGGTTTCGGGCACACTCCTTTAGATGAGACAGGAACAGAAGCCGCTTACGACGCTGCTCTGCCTCCTCTGCTTCGACCCTGATACAAGGCTGGGACCATTCCTGCATACCAATCAGGCATTGTTCACTATGCTGAGTGTCGTCTAAGCATGCATCGTTGAGATCGAAGTACGGATCAGTCGGATGCATTGCTATTATCCTTTCACATTCTTTTGAGACAGTCTTGAGGTCGATTGTGTTCATGCGAATAGGGTAACGACCATCTGGCTCGGCAAAACCAGCAAATTGAAACTATGTTTTTAATATCGTCAAATCTCAGCTCTGACAAGATGTATTGAAGCTTACGTTTACCTCCAGCACTTTGGTGATCCCGAAGTAAGGCAGCCATCTTTTCCACCAACCCAGATGCTGATAACATGTATCAATCAATCTCTGGTAGATTTCTTCATCAGATTCGCAAGCACTGTCCCAAGGCATAGTCTCCTCGTATATTGGTTTCAGATCGCCAGTGCAGTCCCAGTTCCTAGTACATCCGATAATGCGGCTGGCCTTCGTCGGTCTTCGGCATGGTACAAGAATAGCGTACTGCCCTTGGTTGCAGCTCTCTAAGCAGAGGAAACAGCCTTGGCCTGCACGTTCTCGCAAGTCGGGCATGTCTTTGGACTCCTGGGGGTCGACCTGGCGTTCGACATCTTGCATATAGATCGTAGAAGGCATTTCGAATAAGAGCAAAAAGCAGTAAAGTACTAGTTTGGAAGTTGGCCACTTTTGTATAGCGTTTTGTCATGATGATGAGGATGGGAGGACTCTTATTTGTGATTTACAAAGTGATGCCTGGGGCGGTGCATGAATCTGGGTCGTGGCTCGACGTGATTCGATGTGGTTTCGCATGGCTGACACGTCGCATTCTACCAGGTTTTCCCGCATATGCCGCTCCGAAACCTGGCCGCCTGGCGAGTTTGTCGCCTTTTCTGACTGGTTACCTTTGTAATCTCGTCGTGCCGGTGCTTATGGCCGCCTTCAACTTGCGTCCCTGGCTCATTTTGCCTTAAGATATCTTATTCCAGAGCACCGTCTTGTTGCTTGGCCAGTGCCAGTTCTGATAGCGAAATTCCTTAAGCCGGGTTTCGTCGATATTCCCGTATAAACTTCTTTAGTGAAATTTCCTTCAGAAGGATTATACGAAAATTTAGAACAGACCCTGTTGGCAATCATTCACCAGATAGGATTATTCGAAAACCTGGAGCAGACTATGCCAGCGAAAATTCGCCAGAGGCGTTTGCTCGAAATTCTCGGAAATACCCTATTCCTGTATACTCTTCGCAGTCTGCACAACCGATGTTCTTGGAGTTTATCGCTTGCAGAGATTATTCTCCCCTCCAATCAAAAACCGCAAAATTAATATAGCTAGATAGAAACAAATTACAAAAAAACGAATTACAAAAACGAATAATGGGTAAAGTCTGATAAATGGGTCGCCATAACAGATAAAAGCAAAACAAAAGCGGGCTCATAGAGGAAAAAGCTACATATGCAGGTCTACGAAAACTTCTATTAGCTAATTGTTTGATGAGGGTCTACATAGATAAAAAGGTGTGCATCACGAACTGGATGCAGCGTAAAAACTGAGAAACTTCGAGAGATTGAATGGCTGATTTCTTAGTAATTGCTAATGACAGAATTAAGTCTGCCATTGATACCTCGTTATTGCGGAATCTCCCTTTGGCGAGTTTGCCTGTTCAGATGCTCTTGTATTTGCCATTTTCAACAAAGGAGGGATTCAGCATCTCTCGTTTGGATATAAACTCCCATACATCGGGTATAAAATATGTCAATATTGTGCTTAGTTGGCCAAAGCCGTGTGATGCTGCGCTGACCTACCAACATAAGAAAAAGCTGATTGGGCAAGCGTCTGCGATCGAGGGGTAGTAGCCTTGGCAAATGACTGATGGTGAATTTCTTGACAGTCTGCTGCTGCCTAGCGGTGCTCAACGTACCCTATCCTAGCCCGTAACAGCGGTATAAGGCTCTATAAGGCAGCTGTAGCACGTTTGTATTTGCTTTCATAGCGACTATAGCCCGACATTTTGCCCTGTAGCTCAACTGCTTGTGCAATTGTTATACCTTTGCGCAGTTTTGCTCAGGCTGGCTGCTAGATTTAAAGTCAATAAACCAAATGACGCAAGAAAAGTAAGGTCTGAAGAAGCTTGAGACCGGCACGAGATCACAGCTAATGTGTGGATACAATACTAAAAATGGCCTATTGATAGGTGCTCCCAGTGGCATCCGGCCAATAACACTCGACCACGTGGACCACCAATTCCCAGCCCAGAAGTAAAGCATGTCTTACAGTTAAAATGACTAATTGACTGGTTACGACCGGATGCGCGAAGGAGGCCTCGCCGCATGTGGGAGGCCGACCAACCCAAATCCAGCAGACACAGGCACAAGCGAGACTCTCGAGTCCATTGCCAAATTTTAGATTCTCACTGTGTTCTACCTGACCGATACTTGTAATATTGACGGGTTTGACAAGCGAGTCGATTGCTACCTTACGCATTTCAAAGCCGTCTTCCAGGCCTTTACGATGAAGCAATCACTTCTTGAGCTGGACCCAGGAGCCGATGCCTTACTCATCTTGCGATGCCCTAACTTGCAACAGGTTCATGCAGTAAAAGAAGATGATTTGATGCACGAGAAAGAAATACCCGAGTCGAAAACGAACACTTCAGCCCAAACTAAAGGGAAGAAAAAAATCAAAACGCCAACAGATTTCGATGCCATCACATCTTTACAGCCATATCAGGAGAATGGCGATCCCAACGAGATTAAATTTCGAGTATCCACTAAGCATTTGTGTATTGCATCGCCAATCTTTAGCAGGATGATACAGGGCAACTTTCAAGAATCGCAACCCAACGACGTGGGCCTCTTGGAAATTAGAGCTTCAGACTGGAACACTCGGGCTTTCCTGGTATTACTTGACATCATACACGGTCACCACAGCCAGGTACCTAGAAATCTAGACCTGGACACTGTAGCACAGATCGGGCTTCTAGTTGATTACTATGACTGCCTTGAGATTGTTCAGGTTTTCTTTGATCACTGGCACGCGCATCTCCACGATTGGTGGAAATACAGCTGGTTATCCTTCGACAAAAACTCAATGAAGTCTTTTGGTGAAGCGGAGTCAATTCTACTATTCATTGCTTGGACGTTCCGAAGTCCAGTAGTCTTCAGGAATCTCACAATTTCTGCAATAGGCACAACCTCTGGACTCGTTGAAACAAATCTACCAATACCTAATCAAATTTTCGGTATGTACTCCTGATCAACACATGATATAGGTAGAGCGGCTAATGCCGACCAGATCAGATTGATCAACAGCGTATCGGACTACTCCATCAACTCTTCTCTCGGCTGTATACTCTGCAAGAGAACCTTTTCGTGGGACAAATTGGTTGTTCCCTGGAATGTTCCTGCAGACTTCTTGGATACCTTATGAAACAGATGCGAGACCAGGGTCTGCCGATGATGAAACCAGAACAACCATTCTTAGGATTCAATGTTACTTCAGTGGCTGACTTCATCCGTGGCATCAAGACTCCTTCTTGGAACAGCAAAAAGCAGAATCTGGACCCTTGCAAGCTGGAGAAGACTCTTTGTTTGGACATGGAAGGACTGGGCAAATCGCTAGCAGGGTTGAGTTTGGAGGCCTTTAGTTTAGAGCCTGGTTATTCAGCCAATTGAAAGCTTTTGTCCCATGACGGAAGGATGCGGTCGCACACGATACCATTGGGCCAGCAGCATGTTACTCAAATATAATTGGGCCCGGCAGCAGCTCACAACACGACACTACAAATTGACTGTATTTAGCTACAAACAATTGTCTCTACATCCTTTCATTATCTATCCTTTTCCTTCTTCTTACTTATTGTCTTTTCATTATGCAACTCGTTTACCCTCAAAACTCTCTCTTTGTCCCGACTCTGGTTGCGGGTGGAACCTAACCGCATTAAAACGCGACATAAGCAGTCAAAAGTAATCGCGGTCCGTCCAGGAGATGACGCACGCAGGTTGTCCTTTCACAATTACTTTCGCGCCGGGCCCATTAGGTGCAGATGAGGAACATTGTAACAACAAGAAGCGGAAATGCAGCGACCAAGATGTCGATAAAAAGTTTCAAACCACTGACAACCAAATGGACAACAAGGCATGTAGTCAGTGAGAGGACACGAATACACAATTCAGATTGTTTTCTATCAGTATACCGATACCAACGAAGCTATATTGCGCTTCCTCGATATCAACGAAGCTATGTTGCACTTCGCTTGCACTCAAATTCAAACGTCCCCACATTCTTTTGGGGGCGCATGTGGCTTTTTGCGAACTGGAAATCCTGAAGATCGAAGACGCGCAGCCCTTTTTCCGCATTCTGAAGAGCTGAGGACAACTTCTGCTGTATGGTGCAGGAATGTCCAGAGCCATACCTCCCACTGCCACTGATGTCATACCAACGAGGCACCTTGCAACCATTAATCATGTCCACCGAACCTCCAATGCTAAATCCATAAAATGGCTGCGCACTCCGCGGGCTCAGAATCCCGTGTTTTTTTAGCTCCTTTGTTAAAGTACCCAAGAGCATAGATGAGCACTCATAGGAACACTCTGGCTCTTCTTGCAAACGGTCAAGAAGATCGTAGGCCGCTGAGAATATTTTATCGAGATAGTCCTGACGTGCCATGTCAATCTGCTCTGCATCCAGGATCAGCAAACGCTGTAATATTGTGGCTCTTAGTTGAACATACCAAGAAGATCTAAGGGAATAGGTAAATCTTCAGCTTCGATTAATCTCCCACTATGCCTTACTGCAAGCCGAGTCATTTTCGCAAACACATCCGGCTGTGAGAAAACCCAGGATACGAGCATATAGAGAATACAGTCTCGTCCATACACTGTTGGTACTTCCGGCTTCAACCTTTCTAGCCAATTATCGGCGTGTAGCTCCGTGCTTTCATGGCACTCGTAATAGTCCACGATTATGGCCAGCTTTGCAAGAATCTCGAGATCGAGTGACCTTGGTACATCACGATGGTAACCGTGTATGATCGTTAGTACAATGTTGAAAGCTTCAGGATCCCAGTCGGTCGCTGTTACTCGGCGAAGTCCTGAGTGATTGGCGTTTCCCTCCATAAAAGGACCCGAAAACATCTTCTCAAAGTAGGACGAAGCTAGCTCCAGGTGCTTTCTCGAGACTAGCATTCGAATCTCTACCTGATTAGGCAGGATCCCAGATCTTTCTCCATAATCCCAATCTTGCACCGGCAAACTTGAACTGTCAGCATTCTCTTTAGAGTCAGCAGAGTCAGGTCTCATTGTTTCTTCGTCCGAGAAATCTGGGCGAGTATAATAAGGTATGTTAGAGAAGGAAACAATAGGCTGTGTAAGCGATGTTGGTGTTGAAACAGGGGATTCCGGTGGCGGCGGCGGTGGTGGTGGCACGGGTGGTGGATGGCAGGTAGCTTTCTTTTTGATTTTCTTCTTCTTGTTTTTTTTAAAAGATTTCGTTGTAGATCTTTCTTGACCTATCCAGATCGTCTCCGCCTTCCAGATGAAAGGCTGATCTTTGTAGGTACTGAGAATGAGTTGAGTATCCCCGTTCGAATCGAGTATGTAGTTCGATGTCTTCTTGCTGGCCGTTTTGTTCTGGAGACTTCTTTGAATGAGAACAGGATTAGAACTTGACTTATTATGAGCCATCCTTTCTTTCTTGACTCTTTAGGCAGGTTTGAATGTTGTATCGTGAGCAGGCGGACCGACGGTTTCAATTAACGTTGGATGATGTAGTGCCTACCTACAGGAGGCCGACCAGCAGTTTTCCAACCCCGCTTCCCTTTTCTTGTGAGATGAGCCAATGGCATCTTGCGTATTCAAATTAAATTTGTTTATTGGCGAGAACAATGAGGCCAACTAAAAGTTGAGAGAGTAAGTCATTACGTGGCACCCAAGCAGCCCTATTCCGATTTAAATGGTTAAATGAATAAGTGCATCCGGCATACCCAGCAGCGACTGCATATGTTTAACTAACCCCGACAGATCCCAGTAACTAGGACCCTCCTAGCTGGCTACGTACGGTGGTACCCTGATTCAAGACCTAGAATGACACATATAAGCCGGAGAATGGTATAGCTACAAATATAGAGACAAACAATTAAGGACTCTAAGATCGGTCAAAAATCTTACTGAAGTCACTATGTTCTTATCAAATTTCAAACTAAACAAATATGCCTTCCCATGCGAACTAGGCTTCTGGCGAAAGCAGCCAAGTCTTAGAGGTAGGGTAAGGTCTATTGACGTTAGCAAGAGGTTATTGAAAATGAATGTTTTAGGCAGTCTATCAGCTAAGCCTTACTTACCCTCAAGGTGTAGGGGCACCCAGCGCTACAGCAGCGCATGCCGCAGAGCACTTCCCAAAAGCAGCATTGCAGGCAATAATCGATGCTGGAGCTGTAGCACCCATAGTAGCTCCCCAAGTAAACCCAGCTGCGCTGTAGCATGCCATGACGATACCAGCGCAACCAGCTTGGCAGGCTCCGTACGCGAGAGGCCCCGCAAAGACTGTAGTTAGGAGAGCAGTAGTAGTGGCGATGGCGGAAGAAAACTTCATCTTTTTCTGTCGTTATCTTGATAGAATAGCTTTAGAATTACCGCTGTGGCCCATTCCGACGTTTGAAGGGAATGGTGTTACAGAGATTCTGCGCTGTTCGGTCAGAAGGGCTGATAAATGGCTACAGGCCGAAGGCGGGGTAAGGATATCGTCATTGATGTTTAATTATTGCTGCACTAATCCTTTTAGCGTCCGTGAGTGAGATGGTCGGCATCCCGCTGCCCCCCTCCCTTAGCTGGTAGCGTCCGGAAACTACAGCGATTCTATTCTTGCTTGTGAAGGACAGAGCTTCAAGTTGCACCATGCCATCTCATGCCCCAAGTTCTCAGTGATTGCTAGGGCACTACAGAAAGAGTTCCAGGTTGGTTAAGTGAACAACACGACCAGGTCACTACAAGAAACTCACCAGGATACTGCAATGGGGAGGCATATCCAGGGTCATATGACATTGCTACCGTTCGGCGCATTGTGGTTGCACAGATTGAAGAAGAATATTCGGTCACAAGACTACTTCTCCACTTCCTCTTGGATGCGATCGCCGGATACTACACTTCTCAGAGCCTAGTCGGGTCTACCAACTCAAAAATGCAGCCCCTGTTTACGAACTGTTCAACTAGATTTCATTTGACTGCTATGTGGAAAAACACGGCAAGACGGTGGAGCCATCATACACAGTTTCTTGCACAAAATGTCACTGTCTACATCGGTCAAGTTAGATGTCTTTCTGATTTGCTTAGGTACCCTGATATGGCTTTAACTTTGGTCCTAGCAGGGGATGATGTCTTTGTAAGCCACTTAGAAAGTGAGCTTTCACGCTCGACATAGCTTTATAACGGAGGATTGCGAGACTTAAGCTTTTGTGGCTCCCACCGTCTTCTTTTCGTACATGTAGCTTCACAGTGCTTGTGCTCTGAAAGTTGTTGATAGTTACACCCACTTATATCTACATTAACGTGGTTGCCAAATCCGAGGTGGCTATTAGGTTTGATCCACCTCTTTGTAATAGCATGCACTGTACTCACCTGTAGAGAACGGATGATAATTGTAGCAATCCTTTGCATAACCGCTAAAACAAATTAATAAAAGTCTCTACCTGGCAAGTTAAGACACAAGTCCAAATAGCAGTAATTGAGACTGTTCTCGTTGGCTATATCTAACAGCGAGTCTATAACCCTAGTAGGTGCTTAGTAGGGACTATTACGAGGCAGTATGACTCAAGTAGTTTAATTAAGGGGGTCATTTCGCACGCATCTTAGAGTTAAATTGTTGGAGACGAAGCCGGGTTGCTAGCAGACTGACGATAACCCCAGCACTACCCATCCTGATAGTTTTCCGCTCTCTTCTAGTACCACTACGGACTAAGAGCTGCCTTCACCGACTGCTGTGGTACCAGGAAACTCGTTAATACCGGTAAGGCATAGCCCTAACGACGGTTGATGTCATTTCTTACCACTATTTGTGGCCCATGTATCAATGCTTCTCCATAGTGATCTGGATCTCAGTCACTGACTACGCGAAGCAACAATATTTTTACTGCGATTGAGCTGGCAAGCCCCATGACATAAACTTCGTGATGTCCCCGGGTTGCCCGACCATGTAACCTCTCAGATTAGACCCGTGTCGGTAGTATCCTCATGATCATAATACCGATAGCAACATTGCCATATCTCTGGTCGTCACATGCCAAAGTTTGATTTACTAGTCAGTACACTATTCACTACAACGAAGGTATTAGTTCGCAGGTTTACCCCGCATTTGATTTCTGTTTGACGTCATGATTGTGGTCATGCAAAAATTCGAGAAACTATAATTGGATATGCATATTTAGTGCCAGCTGTAATGTGCCGTTGTCCGTTGCTTGCGACCCTTCAGGAGTTTAATAACAAAACCCAGAATTCGATTATTCTATAAATTTCAGAAGATATAATCGTATAACTTTGTACGAGCGACTATGGAGCCGAGCGACGAAAGAATTGATATGCTGTCGACATCATCTGTTGCGTACCCTACACCGGCTGGTTCCGTTTCTTCGGATCAGCCTCACGACCTTTACAGGATGTCTCCCTTCGACTCTGTGCCTACTCCAACATTTTGGTACTTGATTCGTACCCGATACTCAAACAAAAACCGTTTTTTGTCAGTCGTTAATGGCAAAGTATGCTTGCAAGAAAACCTTCGATCATAAGTATGACATGTGTATATGTAGTTTCTTCACCGGTCAGACAGCAATATATTCTCTGTATGCTGCATATATAACTTGCTCTTTTTGCTTTACCTCCGTCGTCTATGGGTAACCTTATTCGAAGCCGGACCTGTAGAGTCTGTTCACATATGGGTGCGATGCTTTTTGACTCCTATCTAGCTCTTGCACTGCCAATACATCCTATTTCCCAGCCAACACTGTGGATATTCGCCTATGCCATGTGGAGCCATGACTATCAGCAAGACTCATCCCAATCTGGACCTAACATATTCGAGAAACGCTCCTAATGGTCTGTCATCTTCTAGATTCTCATCACAAATATCGCTCTCGATGTGCTGAACCAGGCCACTCATTAGACGAAAGTCGGCCTCGCAGGTTGGACATCGAAAATCATAACCTGGAGTTATCGACCGGTAATCGTATGTCCGGTAACACTGTCGACCTAATAGCGTAACATAGTAACGATCTGCAACAGAGTCGCATGTCCCGGCCTCTAGATGTAGAAGCATCGCTGACTCGGTGCCAAAGAGTCGATTGCAGCCTGCGCATTCTATGTCCTTCTCGGCATGGGTAATCTTGTGCTATTTGACAGATGTTACTTCATCCTTTTCTTGAGAATTTTGGAACGAGATAGAAAGACCAACCATCTTCAGGTTCTGAGTTGTGCGATAGTACTTTCGAAAGACAATGCACATATTATGCTTGTCTACATCATGTTGATCTAGCTGCTTGGAAGTTTTGAAAGGTGGCCGATCGCAGTATGTGCAGATATGATGCTCAGTTTCCAGGTGATCATTCAACTCGTTCTGTGTCTCGTAGTCGACAAGCTTAGGGCAGATGTGACAGACATAATGATTTTCCGAGTCCCGTATGTGCTGCATCCTCGCAGAGGCTAACCTGAAACCTTTGTTGCACCTAATGCATCGAAAGCCTAGATGAGATGGCATCTTGGAGCATTTGGATGTTTAACGTCTGACTCCTAGCACGAATGCTAAACAATTCAGATAAGTTGGGTATGACTGAACCGACAGTCAGATGTGGGGTTGCATGACCATTGGCAAGCACAAATCACGTGTATCCCTCATTCAAGTATGCACGTCGACCATAACAGCGCGTAGCGTAAGCCAATAAGAGATCAGACTCAATTCTTACGATCCAATCCACGACTTACCGGTAAGCCTGGCTCACAGAACTGTGTTTGCAGTTATGAAGTACCCTCTCGCAGTCGTTTTCTATGTGGCCGAAAACCTAAATGCCCTAACTCCTGAGCTGCATCAGTCAGATATCCTAAGCCGCTACCCAAATGTGTCAGGAGCATCGACTTCCCCGTTCTTATACATATACTATCTTTAATCATCGCAGGTGTATCTTCTTCAACACGTTCATAGTCCCATCCCAGATCTCTCTGTATCATTATCGAACTTCCCGCTTTCACTAACAGTGGAATCTTTGCAATATTATTGGCTGGTAATCCCTAGTGCTACAGTCCAAAAATTCATTGTTGTGCTTTTACCTAATATCTTCCCCTCTCGAAACGCCACACGATAACGATGACGTTCCCACTGACCAATCACCGACATTGCCGTTGCATGTCACCAACTACGGGAGGCCGACAAATCGATGATATCTTCGTCCCTCGTACATATCACGCTTGTGATGAACATGTAATTTTCATTCTCGTCCCTAACACAATTATCTTGAAATTGACTGACATTTCATACTTGTAATCATGCTCCACCTCACCCCCTCGAAATCCAGCCTGTTCCTTGCCATACCCAAGGAGATTCGTCAGCAAATATATGGATTTTGCATTCCACTAAACTTTCGTGTTCTTGTGCGCCAAGACATGTGCTCTATGGTCTGTGGAGAAGGTGACGGGTTTCAATCCGAGCAGGAGACTTATGGCGCTCACGACGTTCCTGAAGAGTCAGACATAGTGGAGACTGATGACGAGAGCCTGCCTGAGTCACCAGCTTTGTCTGGTCTCGGGGCGTCTTCAAGCCGTCGAGATGCCTTGCCTGAACTCCTTCTTGTATGCCGCCAGATCACAGATGAAGTCAAGGGAATGCTATACAAGAGTATTACTTTTACAGTGGACATTTGTGACGACGGCGAAGCTTATCTGGCAAGCCGGTTCAGTCTCGAGACAAGGGAGCACTTCCGCAAGATGATCCTGATCTTGACCTCAGAGGGACTTTGTCATCACGGCAACTTTTATATGAACCCGGAAATCTGGGACAAGCTTTTCAGCAACATCTCGATGCTGGGAATAATTGTCGAGCAGCCGGAACCTTCAACTCCATACCAATTGGGTATGACCGATTCGGATGACATGAAAGACAAGTGGATAGCGCGGCTGACACCTATCCTGGAGTATATCAGCCAAACTATCCCTAAAGAGATCAGGGTTGTCGCGGATACCAATCGAATGGCCGAAGTGACTCGGATTGTCGAGAGAGCGATGCCGGGGCGGGGCAATTTCAGGAATTTGCGAGACGGCGACAAGATATTTAGCAGGGCGGAGTATTCTTACGGAAGGGGCTATTGGGATGATGATGATGGGCCGACTAGCTGCAGAGACGTCATCGATGATTGTGACTATGACTATTATTACTCGGACTGACGTTCTGTTGTTTCCCTACAATTCTGGGAAGACTGGCAGATATCTGATGCGATGGAAGTAAGACTTCTCTGACGATAGTCAAAACATTTCGTGTCACCTCTTTCCTACTACCGTACGCAGTCGGGGTGATATTTCGATGAATTATACTGGGCTTTTAGGATTATTCAATAAAAAGCTTACGTTTTCCATAAAGCCTAGCTTTCGTGTAAGTCTTTGAGTGGCCATTGAAATAGAGAATTGCAGTAAATATACATCTCACATGAATTTCTTATTCAGTCGCTCTATTTTCATTTTTTATTTACAGGCTAAAGCTAACTCGAAAAGATATAGGGCAAGGTGTCGCCGACAAAGGCAATAATGCTAGCTTTACTAATCTCTTCAACTGCTGACACAAAGATGTAAAACTTTCACAACAGTTCAGATAAATGATATAATATTTACTTAATACTTAAACTGTCTGTACCTATATATTCAGTCAATCATAGGGACATTTCCAGAGCCTTATAGAAAAAACTAGTCATACTATAATCACGGCACTGTGATTACTTAATTCCTCGACTTACTACATTAGCTGTACTATGTGTGTACTTCTCGTTGCTTGAGTAGGGCCTCTTTTAAGAACTGGCCGATGAAAGCTCGCATAGACTTGCATATGTAGCTATTCGTTCTTTGTGCGCCCGCTTCTGTTTGTGCCTAGTACTACAGTCCCAAATCAACTCTAGTAGAGTTCATTTTATTTGACCCACTTCAACCCCAGCAGGGTTGATTATTGCCGGGGTGCAGAGTTGATTTAACATCAGTGCCGATCAAAACCGGGGTTTTGCCAGAGTGCGACGCGTCCTTTCGCGTAGAGTGGGAGGTAAATCATACTGCTAGATGGTCTCGTTGTTGAACAAAACACAATTGTCATTCACATCTCACGAACAAGAACCCAACCATTTCGACGATCGTTGCGATGGGCTCGAACTTGCAATCTGAATCATGCGGTGCCATTCGTCCCTACGTTATTCTCTCTACATATCGCCTTCTCGTGTGCCAGGTTTGTGGATTCGCCTCTGTAGCTGATGAAATTGCCACGCATTTGAGGACACGGCCTCGCGATATACAGCCACAGCATCGACAGGATCTAGTGGAGAAGACAAAACGGATGCCCGATGTTTTCCGCAGTCGGGACGAAATACGTCGTTATTTACAGTGTATTCCGAGTTTAGCTTCCCTCTGAATATCATCGCTGTCACTGTTTTAGCAGGCATAAACAACAATTGTAGATAAAATGTCGGAAGGTGAATGTGGAATTTCCTGTACAATACCCAACGCGGTGGGAAGCATCAAGTTTGAGACTTTACCCGATTGCCAACGGCCGATTTCGTTTCTGGAAGCTTCGCAAAGAGACTCAAAAACGCCGCTAGGCTGGCCTGTCATGAAGGCAAAATGAGACACTGTAATAGGAAATAAGAGTTTAGCCACAGTTATAAAGCAATAGGAGAGGTCTTCATCTATTTCAACACTTGTCAACAATTTGGCAATATTTTCTGGCATGTCTGCATTTCCGAACGATATTTGGTGTAACATAACGAAGTGCCTGAAGCCGATCGATCTGTTTAGCTTCTTACTGACTCATAAGGATGCAGAGCATGCGATCACTTAAGGTCAGAAGGATGATATGAAGCTCTGGGGCCCAATTTTAAAAGGATTTGATAAAGTCTTTGAAAACTATGCCTGGGTTGACAGAGTGGAGTCTCTTGGCTTAACGCCGCTCCTCATATACCGCGATAAAAAGAAGTCATATGTCGATCTATGGTTGGCACAAAAGAAACAGCCATATGGCCCTGACGGGTGCAAGACTCTCGCATTTGGTCAAGATAAGTTCTCTACCAATGAAGCTGCCAATGAAGAACGCGAGAGTGAAAGGCGCGTAATTTTCAGCATGATATTGCAGAGTCTGCGCGTAAGTGAACCAGGAGAGCGCGATTATCTTCGAAAGTTCTCTAGTTTTACCCTTGATTTGAGTGGAATTCTCTCTTGCTCTATGGGGATTTATGTATGGGACCACGCCTGGCTAGTTGGCCGTCGCAGTGATAAGATCGATGTGATTATATGAGGCAAGGGGCATCGCAAGGTAGAACAGAGCTGGCCCTCCTATGGAGGTAGCGTGATGTTAGAATTCCATCTGATAAGACCATCCATTCCATCACTCTCGCAAACATCGCGAGAACGCCAAGGAACTCCTTATGTACCAGGAGCCAAGCCTATCCTATCCTGGCTGCGCGGCGGATTTAGCTGCGAATCCATTTGGAATTCCATAGTAAAAAAACGCGCACTAATAAAATGACAGCCTGGATCCATTTGACCGATACGGATTCAGGTCACTTCCAACCTTTGTTCAGTAAAATGCATTTCGAGTACGTTACTCGATCCAAGTCCAAATTTTAAACGAAATTTCCTATTTTGGTGGCCGATATCCGGCTAATCGCCTCTTAATAGTTCCTAGGAATTCACTGTCGTAACTACGGAGAACCCAATCTGCCTCAAGCTCTTCTGTAAGATCATCCAGCAAGCTCCACTGCTCATCGGTAAAGCGAACAGCCCAGCGTTTAAACGCTTACTTCCGCCCGATACGATGTGCCTTCCAGCAAAAGCTTAAGTAACGGTGACCAACAGACCTGTACTAGCTCATTGGTTCTTCCTTGCCCTTACGGCCAAACGGCACGCCGCTCGGGGTTACTGATGAGATGCTGTTCAGCCATTGTAATGTCTCGGTCGGCACGCCATAGAGCCGCCAGCAGCAACGCTCCATCTCGCGATCGAAGCTCTGTCCGAGCCGGCTGAGCAATAGTAGGCCGCCCGGTCCAGATTCCCGAGATGTCAGCCCCTTTGTGGAGAAAATGCTTAACGGTATCGACCTGGTCCTCTAGAATTGCACAATGAAGTGGCGCCCATCCTTCATTTATTTAATTCGAGATTACCTGCCCCCATCTTAAGAAGAAACCCGACTATCTCGAGCTGGCCCTGTCTTGCTGCACAACGAAGTGGTGACCACCCTTCATTTGTTCGACTTGAGATCTCTGCGCCTTTGCCAATGAGAAGCTTGACTGTCTCGAGTTGGCCCTCTGATGCTGCACAATGAAGTGGTGTCCATCCTTCATTTGTTCGGCTCGAAATCACTGCCCCTTTGTCGATAAGAAGCTTGACTGTCTCGAGTTGGCCCTGTCTCGCGGCACAATGGAGTGGCGTCGATCCTTCAATTGTTCGGCTCGAGATTTCCGCCCCTTCGTGGAGAAGAAGCTTGACTGTCTCGAGTTGGCCCTGTCTCGCGGCACAATGGAGTGGCGTCGATCCTTCAATTGTTCGGCTCGAGATTTCCGCCCCTTTATTAAGAAGAGACATGACTATGACGAATTGGCCCTGTCTTGCTGCATAATGAAGTGGTGTCCACCCTTCCTCATCTTGACTTAAGAAACTCGCCCCTTTATGGAGAAGAAGCTTAACTGTCTTAAACTGGCCTTGTCTTACTGCACAATGGAGTGGTGTCCATCCTTCATCTGTTCGGCTCGAGATCTCTGCCCCTTTGTCGATAAGAAGCTTGACTGTCTCGAGTTGGCCCTGTCTCGCGGCACAATGGAGTGGCGTTGATCCTTCAATTGTTCGACTGGAGATATCTGCCCCTTTGTGGAGAAGAAACTTAATTATGTCAAGTTCCCCCTGCTCCACTGCAAGATGAATTGGCATTAATCCATTCTTATCTCGACACGAGACATCTGTTCCATGGTTGATAAAAGACTTGACAATATCTAAATGTCTAGATAATACTGCAGTATGAATCGTCTGGCATTTGACAACACTCTTGATCTTAACATCGGCTGTGGTGTTTGAATATGAGTGGCAGTTTATTGGTTCTATAATAAATATCTTTTTAGTAATTTTATTTAAGTCTCTCCGAAGAATCTTTATTGAAACTTACTGTTTAAGGTAACTGTTGTCATTCCTACCTCATCTAATGAACTTCGCACAGAAGATGACAAGGACCTAAAGGTTAACAAAATCAGCTCCCAATCCGGATATACCTGCAATCAGATTAACCTACTCGCTACATTCATATGGGATATCCGGCAGATCAAACATTAAATTTTGAACCCATGGCAGTTGGCCGGCTGTGCTAGAATTTGGCCGGTCCTCTGGTTTTGGCCTTGTCAAGAGTCGTATGAAATTTTGTTCATCTATGCTTACCCGACAAGCATCTAGTATGTCACTAGGAAACAGTTGGTTTGGATCCTTCTCGTAACGTAAGACATCTCGGGTATATGGAAACATATTCCTTTTGGTTGATAAAAAGAAAGCTGTCACGCCCAAAGCCCACATGTCAGCGGCCTTGAAGTTAATATCCGAGCGCTTAATCCTGCCTTCGAGTTCCGGCGCCATGTAACCATGAGTGCCCACGATGGTGCTCGTATGGCCCCTGTCTTCCTCAAGGCTCTTACTAATACCAAAATCCGCAAGTTTAACCCACCAAGAACCGAATCCTTGAGAGTCTGGATGCTGTTGTATCAAGATATTCCTTGGTTTCACGTCACGGTGGGCGTAGTCTTGGTTATGCATTATAGCTAACCCTGCGAGGACCTGAATTATGATCTGGCGAACATCGGCTTCAGGGAGGCACGGCCTGTTTTGCATGTGGTCCTGCAAATCCCCTGCCGGGTAGTAATCCATGGCAATATGCACTTTTGTTTTTGACTCATAGTAACCGAGCGTCTTAACAAAGTTCTTAGAATACTATTCATCCGATTGAAAATTAGTTGCGTACAGCTTTGTAGAAGTTGGATCGAAAAGGGTCAAAGACCACTGTGCCCATTACGTACCCTTTGATGGGAAAACCTGGTAATGATGCTCAGTTCATTGACGTATCGTTGTCTTTGATTATCCTGTTGGAGCTTAATTGTTTTGACAGCACGTGTGGTACCTTTTGCTGGACCGCTGATACACGTTTGTAAGTAAACTCGTCCCTGGCCACCTTGACCGATAGGACTCTTCTCGCGCTCCCAGTGTTGTTTAAGCTTTGGCGCGGATGGAGGTGCTTCAGGATCGTCAAGGAAATGAATGACATTGCGATTATCCAAGATCTGGGTAGGTAATTTAAAATCCTGCACGTGATGGGGTAAGTCATTTCGTGTCGATCTGAACATTTTCAAGATTAGGAGGCTCGACACGTTATAATTTCAGCGGTGAGGCGGAAAAGGATAAGAGGGAGGGAATGACAAAGTGTTCGATTTTAGACCCCCTTCCACGGATAAGTGGGTCCTTTATGCCTCAGACATCATTGCATTGAGATTCTGCCTTGGAGAGGCTTAGCTGGACAGATAAATACGTATAAAACAAAGTGGCTGGCCTGTACATTCCTGTGGCAAATAAATAGATCCTTAAACACATGGTCAGATACCTATTCTCATACCCCGCTTCTGTTTTCTATTGATATTTACCAGCATTACTACGCCTAAAAGAAAGGGTACGCCCTAACTAAGGTACTTAAGCAACATGGCCGACCTTGCTA
This sequence comes from Fusarium sp. FIESC RH6, assembly GCA_022627095.1. Lineage (NCBI taxonomy): Eukaryota > Fungi > Ascomycota > Sordariomycetes > Hypocreales > Nectriaceae > Fusarium > Fusarium sp. FIESC RH6. The sequence continues at coordinate 29,858 of JAJALC010002337.1, forward strand.
TTGGAGTAGTTGGTCTAGTCGGGACTATTGGCACTTGTATCAAGTAAGTATTTCCATTGACAGTCCACTACTTTAATCTGTTGACAGTGCTACCAAGATGGGGTAGAGGACTTGTTACAATTTGTGCCGACTACCGAAATGCCGATGAGAAGATTGAAGAAATAATTCTTCGCATCGATATCTGCTGGACACGAGTCTCTGCTCAGCTGAAAATGATAAGAGAGCTCGAAAGCAATATGACGGTTGGAGAAAAGGGTCTTCAACACCGAACATTAATCTTGCTACAAAGAAAGCTTGAGGATGCCGTTCAAAGGGTTTCCAAGGTCGACAAGCACAATTTGAAAAGCAGAAAGAGCAAGGCAGATTTTTCCCGGGTCAAAGCCTCACTACATGAGTCAGTAGAGGGGCTGGAATCATGGCAGAAACGATTGGAACCCCCTTTGTTCTTACTGATCAAAACTGCTCCGCCTAGTTTTGATGGGTTACTCAGCCTGACAATCGAGGATGGAAGCCCAATTGAAGCCGAGTCCAGCCAAGTGGCCAAAAGGTTTCGCCGGCTATTCAGAGAACCCTCCGCACAAGGCCGAACCATCTTCATAGGGAGAGAGCATCTCAAAGCATGCATTCAGGAACGGCTTCCATACAGTGAAGCCCTTATAGCCACCCGCTTGGGGGGCTCTAAACGGCTCATCGCTGATGAGACTGCTGTCGGGGCAGTTAGTCGACAGGATGCCCGTGAGTTTGTGCACCGATTCCAAGATACAGATCCATTCACAACTGGCATATTCCAATGCAAAGGGGTCGTTGAACAGCCTGATATGTCCAAAATGACGTTTTTATTCCGCATTCCAGACGGATACCCAGTTGTCCGCAGTACTCGACAACTGCTTCTTGCCGATCAAGCTCATGATTCACTTTCGGATCGACTCGAAATGGCGAAACAACTCGTCAATGCTGTTTACTATGTTCATCTCTATGGATTCGTGCACAAGAATATCCGCCCCGAGACAATACTAAGTATCAGCCAAATTGAGAAGGGGAGTGTACCAAGCACGGCCTTTTTGATTGGGTTTGAGGTGGTCCGGAACGCGGAAGGACGGACAAACCCGGTCAATAAGTACAGGTGGCAGAGTGATCTGTACAGACATCCATCACGACAGGGTAATCGCTCAGACTACTACGTTATGCAGCACGACGCCTATAGTCTAGGAGTGTGTCTCTTGGAAATTGGCATGTGGGAGTCCCTGATTACGTACGACACAGTTGGAGCCGCACATCCTTCGCCAGTATTCGATCACGACCCGAGAACAAGAGATGCAAGCTCTTTGAAAGATTATTTTGTATACCTGAGCCGCGGTATGGCATTGAGGGGAAAGATGGGTGACAAGTACAGCCGAATAGTTCAGACATGCCTGACATGTCTAGATGAGGACAATCCTGACTTTGGAAATGAGGAAGACTTTCAAGACGATGATGAGACAGCGGTTGGAATGAGATACATTGAGAAGGTGATGGACACCCTGAGTGACGTTTGTCTGTAGAGGACAAATCCAGTGGGTGATACTCAAGCATATAGAGTAGAAGTGCGCCGCATTTCCACTTCTGCGCCAATCAAAATATCCTTTACTTTTACATCCCCAGTAACTAATAACCAAATCAACTATAGTAGAGTTAATGTTATCGGCCCACGATAGAGGATCTACGGACTAGACTAAATAAATGAATCCATATTTAGAAATTGGGAGGTGGAGCTAGATGGGCTGTTCATTTTGACTCTTAGCGTCCAGCCAGGTCATCATTGACGCCTCGATTCAAGTTTGTTGCTTTTCCTAGTCCTAGATGTCTCACTACCCCGCTCTGCTTAGCGTTCGACTGAAGACGGAGTTGAGAGTTTCCGAGACTCACCAGGGATAATTGAGGGATGACTGTATTGGTCCAGGTAGCTACAGGCCTGCGACTTGTTTCCCAGAAGGGTTGAAAATATACAGCCATTTTCCGTTTTATTAATACCGGCGGGCCACACCGCCAACATTTGTATTTCGATGAATTATAATGTAAATGCTCTTTTCTTAAGAGAAGGGAAAGGAGACAACACAGGAAGCACGCCTATCCTACGGAAGAGACTGTCTAGAACAAGACGACTATTTATTCCATTTCTTATGAACAAAAGGCACTTTTCCTACTGATATAATGTGTCCTTCAACACCTACCTGAGTTTTCTTCTTTCGTCTTGCTTTCTCGCAGCCAGATACGCCTCCGTCCCCCCGGTAGGATTTGTGTATCGTTTTAATTGGTTGATCTTTCGCACTCGTACACTAACTTTGTTACGACCCCAGCGATTACGTCACGTGTACCCCACATTTTCATCCCCCCACTCACACCAATCTGCAACAGACACAACCAATCATCGAAGGACCGACATTTACATGGACCGACGACGTTCCAACACATCGTCGCTCCTCACTCAACATCCGTAGTATATATACATTCATTTAGCATTAGTTAGTACACTTAGCTTGACAGCTATCAATAACACTTCTTTACCTGAATACGCCTTATTCACCATTAAAAGACGTGACACTTCGCTACCGCTCAGTCCTACGACTCTGCCAACATAAACCAGTACGGACTAGTTTACTCAAGAATTACTAGCAGAAACGCACTGCGTTTCCTGTTTTAGACCAATCAGCGTGTAGTATCCTTGCCCCATATTTCCCCGCTGGCAACGCACTGCGTTTCCAGTACCGCACTTACGAAATTAGAAAACCTAAAACACGAAACGCGTCGCGTTTCCGTCAGCTGGCCCTTGTCAAGTTATTGAACTTGATCACTCCAAACCTGAACAACGGCATAGCTTTGCTATTGGTTGCTGAATCTGACATATCTATCGTCCTCGCAAAGCCTCTACTCGATATTCTTCGTTTCATCCCATTTTGTATACTTCTTTGAGCTTAGTCACAATGGACCCCTTACCTGTTCAGGAGCAAAGTACTCATCCCATTTTATCACCAGCAAAGGTGCAGAAGCTCGAGACGCTCGGCCTTTATTACAACTCGCCAGAACAAGCTATCATATGTATCAAATGTGGCTTTGCCTTGAGTCCCAGACGCGCATCGGAGCATCCCGGCAAAAAGCATGGCATTGCTAGATCTGCTCGGCATGGCCTTAAGCCCCTCCTGTCCTCGCTGAACCTCCCAGATCCACACACTTTGTCCCCCAGACCTCACGGATCACAACGTCACCCGTACCTTGCTGTACAAAAAGGCCTGTCTTGTAAGCACTGCGGTCTTCACTCTGCTAGTGTAAAGGTTCTAGAGGATCACCTCAGGGCCGAACATCGCGACAAGTTGAAACTCACAGCTGAAAAGAAAAGCCGACAACACTGGCTTCGAGACCATATTCAACAAGAAGTTTTGTTCCAGAGCTGGACAGCGAATAATACTCGAAGGTCATGGCTCGTCAGCAATGACAACGACGTCAACAGCAGGTCTATACCCAGCAGCATTCTTCTACAAGGCAGTCCTGATCCCATCAAGCTCCTTGCTCAGAAGCTGTTCACCGAGGAGCATGTTCGGTTGGAAAGCCAGCAGAACGGAGGTCGAAGGTCGCGTGTTCAAGAGACGCCAGCTTCCTCCGCCTTGCAGACCAACTGGCTGCGGCGTACAGGCTGGGAAACGACATTTAGAAAAGCGCGTTGTGATGTTCTAGTTCGCCTCACAGCGCTACCACACTGCACAGACAACCGACCCTTGCCTCTTGGTGTTGTTGAAGGAGAAGCCATCATCAGTCCGGCATGTGATGAACGAAGGTTATTAATTATGATAGCCGCGCTTGATCGACTCCTGGATCAATGCGGTGAGACAGTCCGGGCAACGGATGTATGTTTGAGAAGGTGGCTCCGTGGTAGGTATCCAGACCGCCCCTATAAGATGCCCTTCGCATTGGTTGCAAGGCCGTCTTCCGAGAAGGTTTACCGGAAAGAATTGAAACGCTTCGTCTGTTTCTGGCTCCGATTATTTCGATTATTGCCGGCGACTTTTCAGAAGGCTACAGGGCATAGGCTGAAAAAGCATCAGTTTAGAGCCCTACGGGAGCTTTGGTTGGATGACATATGGAAGTCTGTGGAATATGGTGATGTCGACCCTGCTGCTAACAAGGATGAAGGACACGATGGGGACGAGGGGGACGAGGGGGAGTATGAGGATGAGGATGGTGATGAGGATGAGGACGAGTTTCCAGATGATGATGAAGGTGAAGATGATGAAGGATATAACGAGATTGAAGATGACAGTCAGAAAAGGCCGGTTGTGGACACGAGTGATCCATCTGATGACGACGCAACTTCCACTTGGTCTTCGGACAGTCAAGAGGACCACCCACAAGACCCTGCGGTCGATATTCTACTGCGCTTTTGTTACTCTGCTGTTACCGAGGACTATGACGGCGGTGTCGCGAGCTCGACGATGCTGGTGTATTTCAGTGCCGTGCGCGGGCTAACGACCCCGGAAGGAGATGAGTACTTGAAGCCTCACCGATTCACCCCGACTTTGGCAAGGCTTATATACTGTTCTCGATTAATATTTCTCGAGGCCGTGCTGCCGCGTTTCTCGCACATTTATGGAGGATTTGCGCATCCACCGCGTCACGGGCTGCTGCGAAAGCTCAATGTGGCCCGCCGGGAATATATGTGTGATGGCACTTTATCACCCATGGGCGAGTTCTTGAGTCTATTATCATATGGTAACGCTCTTCGTCGATCTCAAGGGTCGTCCTTCCGATTCTACTGGAGCGACGACGGCGAGGTCTTGTCCTGGGATGGCAACCAACGACTTTCGATGGTAGACTTCCGTGGCCTGGCTCGTGAAGTGCTGCGTTCCGTCACGGCATCCTGCTCCCGTCTGATGTATGACTGGGAGCCCCCTCGCGTCGATTTATCGCTGATTCGGGATAATCTGTCAACGACAACACCAGGCTACTCTTTCGTGTCTGATCCTACCAATAAGCTGAATGGCGCCTACCCCGAGTTGCTGCTCAGAGCATGCATATCCCCAATCGATGGCTTGCTCCGTGTGCAGGGCAAGGATCACGGAACTTGGAATACTAAGGCTGTTCGAGCGTACTTGGAGGCCCATGATGATCATCTGAAGGGACTTATGGTACTTTGTAACCTCGACGGCGGTCAATTTGCACGAATCTCAGAGCTATTGACGCTAGAGTGTTTCAACACTGCTTCAAGAGAGCGAGGTATTGGCTTATGGGGCGCAAAGATGTGCTCCATCTCTAGACACCACAAGGCTAGATTGGCAACCAACAACGAGTTTTACGTCGTACGCTTCTTCTCCAATCCTGTTTCCCGACTCATCTTCCAGTACCTCGTCTATATACGGCCAGTCGCGATATCAATCTTGCGTAAATGCTTTCATATCGAGCATACCGATGCGCTTCTCTTCTCGCCTCTCTCTCAAATAGGCCCAAAATTAACACCCTGGACCGTCTCGACATTCACCAAGGAGCTTCGGCGGCATTGTAGTGCTGCCACAGGTATCCCGCCCGGTATTGGGGTCCAAATGTACCGCCAAATCTCAATCGCTATCACAGAACGTCATGTTCAGGACGCCGCTATACGCTTCAATCGATTCGATGATACCACCGGGGCGGCTGGGCCGGAAGTGGCTTACGCTTGGCAGAGCGGGCACAGGCCCATGCAGCGGCATACAACCTACGGTCTCGATGGTGCGTATCCAGATCATCTTCAACCTGCGCTACTCCGAGCCTATGATCGAGTATCGGCAAGCTGGCATGCCTTCTTATGGAGATGTGATCAAAGTGGCGAGCCTGGGTCTATCCCTGTTGAGGCTGAGCATGCTGAGTTGAACTATGGAAGCACTCGTCGTGATCTCACGATATATCGCAAGCGTGCTTTTGTGTCAGATTTAGAGGAAACCCCTTCGAATAGCAAGAGATCGCGATCGGGACTTGATATATTGTTTTCTGGGAACACCATGTCAGATGAAGTAATAGTAAATCCTGACGGCGAGGAATCACTGGCTCTTAGAGCCGAGGAAGAGGTCAACTCGTCTACTTGTGACTCTGTGTCCAGCCCACCACCTGCAGGACAAAATGTGCAAGTCGAGCCCACACACGACAACATATCACACAAGATCGGGCCGTTTGTCCACCTCATGGATTTAAATCTTGCTATATGCCTCGATTGCAAGACAGCTGTCTTGGCCAGACAAGTGAAGACACATCTCGTCGATCCCCTGCACCGTCAGCACTTTACGTTGAAGGAGCGCCGAAATATCAGTAACCAGATTCTGGGGATACCAAGCATCATTAAGGATGTAGACGATCTACAAAACTGGAAGTTTCCATCTCCGGATACAGAGCCAATACCATATCTCGAACCACCACTGCATGGTGGGCTGGGCTGCAATTCCTGTCCCCATATTGGGCGGGATCTTCGCCGGATACGAGAACACTATCGGAGAGATCACAGCGATGTTCTAGAGGCAAATAATCTGGTGGACCTAAGCAAGCTCGGCCAACAGTCGCACCTGTGGAGAAATAATGTTACCTACCAGCGCATGTTCAGAAGCGGTCCGAAAAGTTCATGGTTTGAGGTTGGCCGGATCAGTTGTTAGGATTTGTGAGCTCTGAATATTTATTCCGGCAGTCAATCGTATTCTTACAAGACATCTGCATGAGTTGGACTGTTGGCAAAATAGTTAGACCAGAATTACGATATAGCAGTACGACGATATTGAGTCTATCTATAATCGACGGCAAGATAGCATTTAAGAACTGCAAAAGTACTAAAAGCTAGAAGTAATTAACAAGAAAAATTGGATAGTTTAGATTTAGTTGATGACGAACCCGGGGTGAGGAAGAAGGGATTCAACTGGCTACAGTGTAACTTGTCTTAGTCCTTCGAAGTTTTCGTTCTGGATATCTTATACTTCTAGACCAGTTGCAAGGTAAAATCACAGCTTTACCTCTTCCTTGAACGTTTATCTACCCTAGCCTATGCTCGTCTATCTCCGAACTCACGACCTCGGGTAGACCTAAGCAATAATATTGTTCGGTGTCATAAGCCCTCAATAATCTTCATGGAAACAACAACTAGCTCCTTCTGATATATATATCCTTACATAGCCCCCCTCAGATTGATATTGGCTACCTAATGGCTTAGGAGTGAAGGGAATATGTTGAAACCTTATAAATGGCTTACAAGCCTCAACACTAATTCTTCATACTTACGACTATGTTGATCAACCTTGGCCTAGATACTTTTGGACTCTTTATTCGGAATCAAGCCTCACATGCGACAAATCTGGAACTATGCTTGGCAAACCCAAGTCACTCTCTAAGCTTCCTAGCGGACATCGTGTAATTACATCAAGGTGATCTCAAACCCTCGATACAGGAGCTTTCACTATAGCCTTTTTTTCAACCTAATCTATATTAAAGCTGTATCATCTGTGTGCTACGGAGTACGATTGAAAAAAGACACATCCACTATGGATGGTGTTACTAAATTATTAAACCCTAACCGAGAGGCCAGTGGTAGTTTGGGGCAAACTACCAACCTCGAAAAATGGCACGGACCAATGGCAGTGCGGGGAAGCCTGTCGGGTGGGGACGAGACAGATGACAGGGGGGCCAAACTACCAACCCCAAACTACCAACCTTCCAAGCGGCCAATTACAGATCCAGGATTAACCCCAAGTCTCCACTTTAGTCCTTCGGGTAAGCAGGAAAAGGGAAAGGAAAATGATGATGATGATGATGTAGCAGAGAAGAGAAAAAAAAAGAGGCTGGAGAAGGGTCTGGGCTGGGATAGGATGGTCTATCTATCTACGTCTCTTTCTCTCCATCTGTATCTCTATTTAGAAAGCCGATAACCGACCAGCTCCATACACCTAACCACAATTATTGACCCAAGTGACCAATTAACTATATGGCAACGATGGCCCAACAGTCAGACGTATCACCAAGTGATACCAACAGTGATACCCGGGCATCAAGAAGAGCAGCAGGGCCAGGGAGTGGAGACGGCGAAGGAAGGTGGCTTCTATATAATGAAGAATATCAGTCACTGATCTGTGCCTTCCACGGCTATGCGGTCCGTGTCGACAACCTGGCAGGCCATCTGAGGGACCGTCATCCAGATCTCTGCCATCAAGCCCGCAGCGATATCGTCCGCCGTCACAAGGGCCTGCTGTCAACGCTACTGGAAGAGGGTCCAAGGGAGGATCAACTGGCCCGGCACGGCCCGGCCAACCCGGCCGAGCCCGTCCAGGGTCTCCCCGTCCACCCGGGTTTCGCATGCATCCGGCCGGGCTGCCCAGGGTATCTGACGCCGAGCTGGAAGTGGCTACGCATGCACTTTAACAACGTGCACGGCGCCAAGGCAGCCAAGAGGAAGACCGGGGAGGACCTCTGGACCGCCGTACATCTACAGACCTTCTTTACTGGTCCGAAGAGGGCGATCCGCTACTTTTGCGTTCGCGAAGTGGGAAAAGGGGAGGGAGAGAGGGAGGAAAAGGCGGGAAGAGAAAGAAGAAGAAGGAGAAGAGGAAGAGGAGCAGCGACGACGGCCACCCAGCCAGAAGACGAGATGACGATCGCCCACATCACCAAAGGATGGTCATTGCAGCAGGAGGAGCAGGAGGAGATGCAGAAGGTCTTGGAGGAAGGTATCTTGAGGCACGAGACGACCAACTGGCTGAAACGGACTGGCTGGCCGGCCCACTTCTCCGGAAGGAACCTGAACGACATCCAAGCCTGTAGCAGGATGCCTGGCCGCGACGACAACGAGCTGCAACGAATGGTCGCCGTCCTGGATCGACTCTTCTTCGACCGGTGCATCGGCGGACTGAAGAGTATGCCGCTGATGACCCGCCTGCTCCTTGCCAGCCCTCACCCCCACGATGCACACAGCCGACCGTTCGGTGCTCTGCAGGAGAAGACCAGCATGGATCGATACTTGATATACGTAAAGAGGTTCCTGTGCTATTGCTTTAACGTACTGTCTCTAGAGGAGGATATCCTGTTTGCTATACATGGCTTCCGCTTTACCCATGCCCAGCGGATGGGACTTGAAGAGCTCTGGTCACGTCTCCAGGACGAAGAACAATTGAGTGACGACGGACTGCAGGAGCAGACACTGGAGATTCTGGCGACGTTCTGGACGCAGAGGCTCGACGGAGACCCTTTCGAGAGCCCGCTGTGGCACTTTGTAGGGGTCCTAGGAATCGACGGAGAGACAGGGCAGCTACGGCCGGCTCACCTATTCACCTACGTGCTTGCAGGTCTCGTCTTCACGGGTCGAGCACTGCTGGCCGAGTGGGCCATACCTACCCGGGAGCGGGCGGGGATGGCGGATCTCGCGCAACGGTTCGCCAAGGTCCGAGATGCTTGGCTATGCAAAGCGACATACTCACCTATGGGTTACACACTTAGCCTGCTATTATATGGAAGGAAGATTGCGCAGGAGACAGGCAGCCGGCTCATGGTATCTTGGAGCAAAAGTGGTGAGATGATGTACTTTATGGGCAGACCGATCCTGATGGAAGACCTCCGGACTATGGTGGCCAGGATGACGGCTGATGCTGAGAACCTCCTCTGGGGTAAGCTGATGTTCAAGGAGGGCGACGATGAGCGCTTCGTCATCCCTCTGGCCAGTATCGAGGACGATCTTACTCAGACAAGACGGGGTAGATCGTTCGTCCACAGCAACGGCCTTGCCGGAAAGGAAGTCGAGATGCTTGAGGACCTTGTTGCAAGCTCGCGGAAGGCCGAGTTCCTAGATCGAGCGAGCGAGTGGGAATGGGCAGGCGTTAGGAAATATCTCAAGCTGGTGAGGAAATTTGAAGAGTTCCTGCTGCTCCTCGCGCACATCACAGGCGGGCAGCCCAGCCGAGGGGAGGAGATCACAGGGCTGCGCCTTGTCAACGGTATCAACAGAGACCGCAATGTCTTTGTAATTGATGGCGACGTTGTGCTTGTTACCCAATATCACAAGTCTCTTGCCCACTTTGACGCACCCAAGGTGATCCCTCGCTTCCTGCCTCAGCGGATCGGGCAGCTATTCGTGATGTACATGGTCTACATCCGACCGCTGACAGACCGCTGGGAAGCCGACAGGTGGGAGCTGTACGGCAAGATGGCACCGCCGAGCGACTTCATCTGGCATAACGAGACAGGGCCCTGGGAGAGCAGCCATATGTCCGGGGCTATGGGGAGGTGGACATCCTACTACATCGGCCGTAAGATTACGCTCCAGGATTGGCGCCATATCGCCATCGTCATCAGCAAAAAACACGCCCGTGACCGTGGGGCCACCAGGGCAGACTTTGAGGACGGCGGCGATGACGACGAGTCAGAGCGGTACGAGACACCTGACGACCTAGCTGCCTGCCATACCAGCCAGACGGCCGCCAACTACGGCGTGACGATTGATGTGCTGAAACGGTTGACAGCCGAGTCTTTGGATGTTTTTGGGCAGGTAAGCCGTCGTTGGCATAAGTTCCTTGGCTGCGATGCGCAGCAGCAATCGGCCTTGAAGCGTAAGTATACAGCCGAGTCTGCGGGAGAGGAGAGAAAGTGCGAGCTCCCTCAGAAGCAGGCCAAGATCGCCTCGCTTGAGAATCTGAGAACCAGCGCAGTAGTGGCGGATGAAAGGAAGGATGATACGATCCTGCAGGCACTCCGAGCTGTCCTACGAGACGAGGGTGCCCAGTTTAGGTCACCCCAGCAAGAAGAGGCCGTGAGGCTGGCCACGGCGAAACAGAGCCCGTTGGTCGCTGTGCTGCCAACGGGTGGTGGAAAGAGCCTCGTCTTTATGGTTCCGGCCATGTTGGCAGGCGCAGGCGTGACCATCGTGGTGGCCCCGTACGCGGAGCTGAAGAGGCAGCTGGTCACACGCTGCATCGATGCCGGTCTAGACTGCAAGCCCTGGCCTGAAGCGCGTGAATCTTGGCCGAGGGTTACGCTGGTCTCGGCCGAGGCGGCTGTCACGGATGACTTCCTACAGTGGGCTGCCGATCTGAGTGTCAACGGGAGGCTGGAACGAGTGGTCATTGACGAATGCCACCTTTCGTTCACGGCCGCCGAAACCTATCGCGCGAAGCTTCGGGACCTCGTTCTACTGAGGACCTTGGGGTGCCCATTTGTATTCCTTACCGGGACCCTGCCACCGCTCCGTCAGCGCGACTTTGAGGAAGCCATGCAACTCCAGGCACCACTATATGTGCGGGCTTCGAGCCATCGGCTGAACGTGCGGTACTCTGTCCTTCGTGTGCGCAATGGGCGGGGCGTGATGGAGGTCAAGAAGCTGGTAGATGGCCGGCTCCAACATCTCTCGCCGGGGCAGAAAGGAGTTATATACTGCACTAGCCATGCAAAGTGCAAGGCACTTGCCCTACAACTCGGCTGCCACTATTATCACGCCCAGCGCGATAACACTGATGCCCATTTCATCGCCCAGCGTGAGCAAGGCTTCCAGTTATGGGTCAATGGGGAAACCCCATATATCGTAGCCACTGCAGCTCTAGGCACGGGCATCGACGTTGCAGGCATTGTCCATGTCATTCACCTCGAGGCTCCTTTCAGCATCATCGACTACGCTCAGGAGGCGGGGCGGGGTGGGCGAGCTGGGGAGCCTGTCACCGCAGAAATAGTAGTCGAGGAGAGGGGCTGGCCGGCTGAGGACCATGTCCGGGATAGCTATCTAGACCCGAGCACGCGCGAGGTCCACAGATTAATCCGGACACAAGGCTGCCGCCGTCGTCTGCTTGGACAATGCTTAGATGGTGACTTACGAGACTGCAAGGATCTTGACGCCGCCCGATGCGACAACTGTCGCCACGACGAGCTTCTATGGAAGAGCGAGTTAACTTCGCAGGGTATAGTAGCATCACATGCCCAGGGAAGGCAGGACGCGCGTGCTCTGGAACGTTTCGAGGCTGCACTGGGGGAGATTGAGGAACTTGGCAAGATGGGTTGCCGCATCTGCTGGATGTTTGAGGGCATGAAGGAGGCCAGGCACCTATGGGGCACCTGCAACACCACGGCGGACGGGGACCTGTCATTCTCTAGCTGCATGGACTTCCAGGGTCGGATTAACTATAAGAAGGACCAGCAGGCGCGTTTCCTGAGCTGCTACTACTGCCATGTATCACAGGCGCTCTGCAGTGATGGTTACAAGACTAAAGGAGAATCGTGCAGAAGATGGAAGCATGCTGTAATTCCCGTGGCATTGGCAGCTATAACAGAACCAGATCTATGGTTACAGATCCGGGAAGCTGCCGGTCGCGATTTCAAGGGCAGGGAGGATTACGGGGACTGGCTGGGCCGCAAGCATGGTAAACTGGTGTGTGGGCGAGAAATGACAAATGCTATGGCTGTCTTTGCTTTAGTACTAAAGTGGAAAGAAGGCAAGGGATTTAATTAGTAATAAAATAGTATTATAAAAGTAAGTATGACTAATAAATATGAGCATATTGAGTGTAATATAGCGAATATAAGTACGCATTATAGATAGGCAAGTATGTAGCTTAACCTATAGGTTAAAAGTTAGGTTTAGTCCTTCTCTAAGTAGAGGGAAACAGCCAAGCGATGACGTTGAACGACTGCTTTGATCGCTTTAGACTTACAGAGGGCAGCATTCTCTAGTTTACTAAAGACATTCCATAAATAGGAGTAGATGGTTTTATACATAGCCCCGGAGTACTGCATATACAGAGATTACAGCATTTTCGTTACACAGTACTCCACGGGTCAGTATATCAATGTAAGCTAACTTAACAAACGAGTTAATGTTTAACAGGTGCGCTATTTGCTTAATACTAAAGATATAAAGTTGATTGGACAGACGCGCAAATTATGTTAGCCTGTAGGGCTCGATTCAAGAGTTAGGCGCCCAGGCATCCATGCAGCATGTATCACAGCCGAGATATCGTGCTGCAGGGTACGTATAGACTGTTGTCTCTCAACCCCCGCTTCTGAATCGTCAAGACAGAAGCCACTGATGAAGGACCCAAGAAATTGTTTGAGTCAGGAATCAAGATATGCCAAGGTTTTACCCATAGATGTATGCTAGTTAGTGGGCTAGCTGAGGTCCGGAACGGTCTAGGCAAAGCAGCGGTAAGTTTTAAGACGGAAATAGAATATAAGGAGGAGAGAGCAGAATGATTTAGAATAGTAGGATCATTGTTATTACTTAGTGTAGTAGCCTGTAAGGCATCAAGGCATCAGTGCGGCGATGCGCATGGTCATGTCTCAGCGCCCCCTCATTCAGGAATATAGCTGCAAGTCGGAATCATCATTCACATTAACACGTTAACATTCAGCTTGGACTCCTGGATCAAATTTCCAAGACCATGAGCGCCTCCAACCAGCCTGAAAGCCGCTTTGAATGCGTGAACTATTACGTGGGAGATCCCATGCCCTGCAACTCAGTGTCATGCGCAGCATGTAGCGAGGACAAGAAACCTGTCGATTCGCCCGACGATTTCGCCATCGGCACCACAACGCCGGACGATGGGGCTATCTACTGGGCGTTCAGAAACGCGAAACCCCTCAAGACAGTGGTAGAAGGGGAAAGTATGACTAGCAGCAGCATCAAATCCGTTATTACCAGACGTCAAGACAGAGAAGGCATCAAGCAAGTGGTCGACCAGCTCAACAGGCAAGCCTTGGTGAAAGTCATCAAACGTCTATTGAAAGAGGGAGTGTTCCAAGACCCTTCAAAGGCGAAGCTCAAATTCCCTCACCTATTTCCCGATGCAACAGCTGAGGAGAAGCCCGAAGATCGCTCTGGGCAAGGAGATGCGGGCCGTGATACATCAAGCGAACAAACGCCAGGGAGGACAAAGATTGATTGGGGTTATCAGTCCTCGATAGGCAGATGCCCCAGGGGAGAGAAGCTTGCAGAAGACACGCCTGAAAAGTCAGACTGGGAGGTTTTGGCGTTAGCAGATGTTCCAGAAATAGCCTCACCTTGTTTTCGTGAAGAAGAAGGGCTCATGGAAGAGGCGACTATAAAAGAAGCGCCTGTAGAGTACGAAAGTTCACCAGAAGGAAAGCTACCTACTGCCAAGGCATATCCGGTAGAGGAGCACGATGAAGATCCACCGCCAGCAAAGGCCTCTGAAGAAGAGCCAGAAGAAGCCACGGCCAAGGCCCCAGAAGAAGAGTGCATAGAAGATCAGCGATGGCCAGAAAAAGACCCCTTCACTACAGAAGCATATCCGGCGGAAGCATACGAAGCTCTAGCAGAAACAAAACCTCGGGAAAGTAAGTGGCTCGAATCCTTTACTCGACAACGATTCAATATAGCTACTGACCTTGCTTAGTAGAAGAAGCATGCGGGGGTGGCGTACAAGAGGAGCAGAGCAAGATCTGTTTGCCCCGTAGCAGTCAGCATAACTTGATTGTCTACCTGCAGGAGGTCCTTGAGACAGCATGTTTTGTTTATGGACAGAAACAGATGCCGATCCAACTACGCAAACGCGGCTGGGATTGTGTTGAAGCAGTGGCGCTTCATACTTGGATGAATGAGTTTCCTGCTATGACTGAAGCTTTCGACACAGTGCACAGGAGGGAGCTGCTACAGTCGGTGGTCGATATCCAAGATATAGCGGTCAAACGCACGCGTATCGACTGGCCTAGGATGAAGAAGGTATTGGACGATGCATTTGAGCTTACCGAGGTCTTGAACGTCAAAGAGTACAGCGATATCGTTCAAGAGGTTCGAATAGACATCGGCAAGGCGGTGGAGGGTTTGAGCTGCAAAGAACAAGAAGCAGAAGATCAGCAAGAAGAAAAGCTACAGCGGATTGCAGAGGAGCGAAGAAAGCTAGACAAGTGTGAGGTGGAGGTTCGAAGGCATAAGGAAAACAAGACGAAGGATTACCGGAAGTGGGCTGAATCGGAAGTTGAGGGGATACTGGAGGAGACAAGGAAAACATTAAAGACAGCAAAATATTTCGTTAAGCTTATGGAGTAGGGAAAGCCAGGTTGTTTTTTGTGGATTAAGTAAACAGACCAAGATAATGGAGGCAGTTGAGGTTATCACAGAAAATAAAATGTCAGGTCAAGCAATAGGGTAGTTAAGTGACTCTGGCAGGTCGATAAAGGCTGTGGGCACCCCTAAGGGATTTAAAGTTTTTAGCAGAGATACAACAACAATAAGGGCAGTACGAGAAGCTGGGGGTAGATGGTAGGCTGCAGAGAGGAATGATTAGAATGGCAGTAACGAGTAGGCGATGGGATAGGGAAGTCAACGGTGGTATTGAAAGAAATTGGGACAGAGGATAGTAGGTATGATGATTATTGTCTATTTTCATCATTATCGTCTCTCAGTTTACTCGGCTCTCGGTCGAGGACTGAGGGAGATGATGATTTAGCCGTGACCCTAACCCTAACCCTACGGCAAAAGCTCAAGTTTTAGTTTAATCGGGGAAGGTTTGAGGGTAGCAGGTGCTTAAGAGGGTCAGGGGGAGGACAACAAGGGACTGGCAGGCTGTTGGGCTAACGCTGAGCTAAGAGTTCGACAAAACCGGGTAGCCTGTTTGCAGTCCGCCGAAGGCGGTGCGCACGGCAGGTGCAGCGCGCTAGCGGTGAGAGAGTTGGGAAGACTAACCGCTGACGTGAAAGTTGTGCGAAGCAGGAAGAAGTGGAAGAGGAAAGAGAAGTAACCGCTAAGCGCTAGTAGAGCTAAAGAGTTAGAGTTAAGGAAAAGAGCAGGTAAACGCTGTTGCGGTCAAGGGTTGTGTGAGACTTGGAAAGGTAAACGCTGACGGGGTCAAGCGCTGTTATACTGGGCTGTTAGGGTTGGGTTTGTCTAAGAGCTGAGGCCAAGATATGCAAGGTGGCAACCTCTAAAACTGTTTTCTCGATTCTATTGCTATGCTAAATGAGCGGTCCCGCTTTGGGCCATCTTTTTCATAATATTGCAGCGGTCAGAACACCGCAGTCGTAGCGATAGCTAAAATAAAAAGTCTAAATATTGAAACGGATGTATGTATGTTGCAGTTATCTAAGAGGTGATGCTTGTCGACTAGAAGGCCTGTCAGTAGACAAACCTGGGGTCGGAGAATGGTTGATCTGTATAGTTGGGTCAGAGCCTGACCTGGAAGGGAGCCTATAGCCCTCTCCCCAACGGTCACTGAACTTTGACAGGTTTCCGTTGTCATTCGAAGGTTCTAGATGTGATAGATGCTGAGCTTTACTGTCAAGCTCCTCATCCTTCTTGGCATGTTGGACAACTGATTTGAAAGCATCTCGAGAAAGCTGTTGCACCGTCTCATCGTTCATATGGCCGCCGATTTGTCTCTGAGCCCACCCAAATCCACTGTTTTTCCCGTTTATGGTTCTTTCGTTCGTCGAAACTAAAAACTGGACAGTCTGATCTCCAGTAGCGTAGTTCTCGATCACGCTGGCTTTCTGCTGCAAACGGATATCTGCCTCGTGGCAGATCTTCATCAGCTCACTGGTCGTGTTGCGTTCATTTCTCAGCCTCTCGAGATTTGCTAGGTCGAGATCGGACATGGTTAACTTTGCTCTGGACATCAACAAATCCATTTCCTTTCTCTGGCTCTCCTCCAACTCCTCCAGTTGTGCAGTAGCAGACTTGAGGCTGCCTGCACATGCCTGTAGGGATTGGTTGACAATTTTATCAGGTGAAAGCACAGGTTCGACAGCTGCTGGCGAATCCCCTCTCCTCTCGGAGTGACCTAGTTGTATTTCGTTGATATAGTCGGAGAGCCGACGGCAAATTTGAAGCCCTTTTTCCGTGCTTAGTCGCTCATCTTGGATGCGCCGCAACTCGTCAGAATCGGAATCAGATGCCGGTACAGAGCGCTCGAGTAACGACTCAAGCTTTCCGTCAATCTCTTGGAGACGAGTCTCCAGATCATCAGTTGCGTTTCTGATCAACTCTTTGTGACTTTCCAGCCTCTCGGTCGTGATAGATGATGTACGCCTGTGGGATCTGTTAGAAGTCCATCCGGATCTCCAGTTGTCGGTTCTCGAGAGCTTACAGGGTCGCATCTGCTAGGGCTACATTTATCGTAGACTTATAACCGGCCAGCTGCTGCCGAAAGCCGTCAATATCTTCCCCCATGTACTTCATCTTGGCCCAGTCCCGAAAACTGGTTCGGTCTATACTAGATCGTGCGGAGCACTTTGCCAATTCAACAGCAAATTCTTCGCAAGCTTCCCCGCATCGCTGCAGAGGGATCTTGAGCGCTGAAAAGTCCGCTTCGGCGGCAGCTCCAACCGTTTTCATAAGTATTTTCAATACCTCTTCTAACGAATGTAGCTCTTCTAGAAGGTCCCTGACCTTCTTAGGATGGGTGCGGAAACTCTTGACGTCGTCATAGAGCATGACGCTTGCTTTCAACGCAAAAGTGGCTAGCGCCAGAATCGCAGAGGCGAGACCCAGCGGCTCTGCCATCGTGACGCAGTGATCAGACCAGTAGTAAAAAAAGGATATGTGAGGAGTTTTATTGGTGGATGTCAACTTGATTGTATAATTTGTTAAATCAAAAGTTAGATTGAATAAGATGTTTATATTTGCGTAAGGAGGTTTGGTGTCCTAAAAATAGACAGCAGCCGCAAGTGCTCATGCAACAAGGCTTCCCGCCCTGTGAGGGGTTTCTCCTCTTTGTTTTTCATAGTCCGGATACGCTCAGGCTTGCCGCGCGGCTATGGATAGAGGACTGGGATTCGTGCGATGGAAATGGCTCTTCAGTTGGGATGGGCTACACTACTACTGAAGAAGCTAGCCAGTTCGGGCTCAGAAGTGGCCACGCTTGTTTCTAAACCCTGCAATTCTCCTCGCGCAGCCCATGCTAGAATTTAGGGCTCGACTAGCCTGTCGCGAAAGAGCGTCAAGTTCTATGCATTAGCTCATTTCTAACCGTCATATGAAGTAATACCGAATTTCATAAAGAAGAGTAAGATTGTTTATAATACGAACACCGGGACCGGGCAACTATTAGTTGGGGAATAGTTATTATTTTAAAAAGAGGCTAACATTCCACCAACAATCCTCAGCTGGCTTTGCCATATGTGGAAAAACTACCTCGTAGGTTTTGAATACTAAGTATACATGTTTATTGAACAAAGCGGCCCTACATATACCCAACGCCAAAGCACAAACTTATTTCAAGACACCCTATTCCGGTCTCGATCCATTCTTTTTGGAGTTAGCTTGTCTTGCTATAGGATAAAGAGACCCCGGGTCCAAAGCGATCGACAAATGGCCGAGTATCCTTTGGTGCTTTATTAACCTTTATCGCGTCGGCCTGCAATAATGGTGGGCCGCGACCTTGATGGTTCTGATGGAGACTCACCAGATTCTCGGCATCTAGCTTGGTGAGAGCAGCTATAGATTCTTGGACTGTTTCATCGGTTACTTGTCCACCTAGATACCGCGAACGGTCTTTGAGGTCAAGCCCTCGAGCCATGACCAGCTCGTTGACGGTTGAAACTGTGATAGCGTAACTGTTGCCTGCCAACTTGATATCCTCAAAAACATTACTTCGTTCATCGGCAGTCTTGTTCGCATCTGAAACAACCTCAATACAGTTTCCGATACTCTCTTTTACCTGCTGAAGCCTCGCTAGCTGTGCAGCAGTGGTTTCGGGACCCGTATCTGTCAACAACACCGCCTCTAACTGCTTGTCAATCAGAGCTGCATGGGTTTGCAAACGGCTGACTAGGGAGTTGACGGAACCCTTGACCTCGCCCAGCCCCGACTTGACGTGTTTGTGGGCGGATGGACGATCGGAGAACCGCACATGTTCTCTTGATGCCGATTCGAACTGTGTAATCTGAGTGGACAGCCTAGTGCACATTTCGAGACCTTGCTGGGCGCTCTTCTTCTCTTCAAGCATCGCATGACATTCGCCTGCGACATCCTCAATAGCTGTAGCGTCTCCTGCTTGAAGTCGATCGATCTTTTCTTGTACATCTCGAAGATAATTGTCCAGGTCGATTGTGGTGTCATAGATCATATCCTTATAGTTCTCGAGGACATCGGGTGAGATGGCGGCAATACAGCTGTTGAAAAGTCAGAAAAGCATGCTCAAAACACCAACTAGAGCAGTTTCGGATTTCTGGTCGGCTTGAGGTCCACTTACAGGTTCGCATTCGCGAGAGCGATGTTGATGGTTGACTTATATGTGGCCAACATGATCCTGAAGTCATCTATATCGCCTTGGAGATATTTTTGGGTAATCCAATCACGTGTACTGGATCTGGATTCGTTAGAGTGTTTCGTGCATCGTTTGACGATTTCTGTGTAATCTCGGCAGACGGTACCACATCGCTCCAAAGGAAGTTCGAGTCCCTTGAAGTCGATGGTCGGGTTATTAGCCATAGTCTCAAGTAAGAACCCAAGGACTACAGATAGGTCGTTGACTTCTGCCTTCAACGCCCGAGCATCCCTGTTTTGGCTCCGGTAGCTACGTATGGCATCGTGAAGTGCTATGCAAGCCTTGAGGGCAGACCCCGCTATACTGAGCGGATCCATGACGACAATGTGTGGAAATAAGGGCACTTAGCGTCGGGAATGCCGCAGAAAGAAAGGAAGAGCAAGACGTAAGAGCAGCAAAGAAAAGAAAGCTGTGTGAGTGTAAAAATGTCATGAGAGTTTTACTTGATGCACTTGCGGGCGAAATAAATATCTCTTTTATCTCTTATCTTCTCTCTCGCTCCTTTCCAAGTTGACGCCAACTCGGCGCTTGCTGAAACACACACATCGGCTGCCCGTGCGCCTAGGCCCTCCTGATTGGGCATAGTAGAGTAAGCCAGCGCGTAACGAACGAATTGACGCTATAGTAGCGATTATAGAGCAATGGCTGACGGCTGCTGACTCACCTATCATCGTGAAATTCTGAGCCAGTTACTCGATGCGTAATCTGACTGCAGGTGGTGTCTGTCCTGTATCTCATACTCAATGTACCTTCACCCGAGACTACAAACCAGGAGGAGAACCAGAACGGGGAAGACAGGAGTAGCTCTGGCGTAGCCGCAAGCGAGGTGATGACGATGACCTTTACCAGGCCTAGTGAGGTGCTCCACTAGGCCCAAGTACGTGATGAAGAACTGAGCCGGTATAAAAGAAATTTTTGAGACAATGAAAGGCTGCTGTCTCTATTGCCGTGCAGGAGGAAGATCGTTTGAGCATACCGTAGCGGCTTGTGCTCGACGGCTTAACTGGATTCGAGCTAAGCAAAAAGCACTTCAGGACTGTCACAACAGGAAGAAGGAATGGATGGGCCGGCACGCTGTGGGCTGGAAGTGTTACCAGCCGGGAGAGATCTGTGGAGCTGCCGATCCGGTGTATGAAGGGGATAAATCGTGCCAATACCCAGATATGGTAATGCCTCTATGCTCTGGCGCATTTAGTCGACCAGGCCGTATCCAGTGGTTTTTGAAGCACTTTAACCTGTCATTCAAGACATGCCAGGACTACATGTTGTGGCTTGGTAAAGGTGCCTGGGTCAGGGGGTAGTCGATGTGTAAACGCCAACTATGTAGCTGCTCTTTTACTAGGAGAGCTTGAGTAAGGAGAGGGTTAAGAGAAATGGTAATGGTATATGTTTATTGTGACCTTGCTTGGGATAATAAGAGTAAATATAAGATTTTTATTTCTTTAAAGGAAAATAACTATAAATATTACAGGAAAGTGGGGCTAACTAGTGAGTGTACAGAGGTATTATAACTTTATCTACTTGTTGTTAAGCGTTCAAGAGAGAGATTTTAGTAGGTTATGTATAATCCTAACCCCAAGGTATAAAGCCTAGATAGTAGCTGTAAGTTAGAGAAGGGTTAATCTGAGAAAAGATAATAGCCCCTAACCCTAACCCTAAGGCAAAACTTCGATTTTTCCTTTAAACCGGGAAGTTGAGAGGGTTCGGGGTGTTTAGGAAGGTAAGATTAGGACTGTAAAGAGGAGAACTGCTTAGCTGTTACCATTCCTTGAACCGTAGCTTTAACCCTGACCCTGAAAGCCGACCCTGACCCTAACCCCAACCCTAACCCTCTATTGGGGTAGGGGTAAAGCCAGAGTCAGAGAAAAAGAAGAGGGTTCAAGAAGAAGTAAAGGGAAAGAGGAAAGGAGGGTTTGTAAAGGGGTAAGGGCCCTGCAAGTCCGCTAACGGCAGGTCGCGCGCAGCGCGGTGAAGGGTTAGAGTTGTGCGAAGCAGGAAGAGGTGAAGAAGGATGGGAAGGGAAGTAACGGCTAACCGCTGGCGTAAGGGTTGGCACGGAGTGCAGTGTGAAGTGTGAAGCTAAGGTAGTAAGCGCTAACGGCGGAAAGAGAGAGTT
>JAJALC010002338.1:0-13976 GCA_022627095.1 Fusarium sp. FIESC RH6
CCCTAACCCTAACCCTAACCCTAACCCTAACCCTAACCCTAACCCTAACCCTAACCCTAACCCTAACCCTAACCCTAACCCTAACCCTAACCCTAACCCTAACCCTAACCCTAACCCTAACCCTAACCCTAACTCTGAACAGCGCTTGACCCCGTCAGCGTTTACCTTTCCAACCTTTACACGGCCCTTACTCTTGCCGTCTTCCCAACTCTCTCTTTCCGCCGTTAGCGCTTACTACCTTAGCTTCACACTTCACACTGCACTCCGTGCCAACCCTTACGCCAGCGGTTAGCCGTTACTTCCCTTCCCATCCTTCTTCACCTCTTCCTGCTTCGCACAACTCTAACCCTTCACCGCGCTGCGCGCGACCTGCCGTTAGCGGACTTGCAGGGCCCTTACCCCTTTACAAACCCTCCTTTCCTCTTTCCCTTTACTTCTTCTTGAACCCTCTTCTTTTTCTCTGACTCTGGCTTTACCCCTACCCCAATAGAGGGTTAGGGTTGGGGTTAGGGTCAGGGTCGGCTTTCAGGGTCAGGGTTAAAGCTACGGTTCAAGGAATGGTAACAGCTAAGCAGTTCTCCTCTTTACAGTCCTAATCTTACCTTCCTAAACACCCCGAACCCTCTCAACTTCCCGGTTTAAAGGAAAAATCGAAGTTTTGCCTTAGGGTTAGGGTTAGGGGCTATTATCTTTTCTCAGATTAACCCTTCTCTAACTTACAGCTACTATCTAGGCTTTATACCTTGGGGTTAGGATTATACATAACCTACTAAAATCTCTCTCTTGAACGCTTAACAACAAGTAGATAAAGTTATAATACCTCTGTACACTCACTAGTTAGCCCCACTTTCCTGTAATATTTATAGTTATTTTCCTTTAAAGAAATAAAAATCTTATATTTACTCTTATTATCCCAAGCAAGGTCACAATAAACATATACCATTACCATTTCTCTTAACCCTCTCCTTACTCAAGCTCTCCTAGTAAAAGAGCAGCTACATAGTTGGCGTTTACACATCGACTACCCCCTGACCCAGGCACCTTTACCAAGCCACAACATGTAGTCCTGGCATGTCTTGAATGACAGGTTAAAGTGCTTCAAAAACCACTGGATACGGCCTGGTCGACTAAATGCGCCAGAGCATAGAGGCATTACCATATCTGGGTATTGGCACGATTTATCCCCTTCATACACCGGATCGGCAGCTCCACAGATCTCTCCCGGCTGGTAACACTTCCAGCCCACAGCGTGCCGGCCCATCCATTCCTTCTTCCTGTTGTGACAGTCCTGAAGTGCTTTTTGCTTAGCTCGAATCCAGTTAAGCCGTCGAGCACAAGCCGCTACGGTATGCTCAAACGATCTTCCTCCTGCACGGCAATAGAGACAGCAGCCTTTCATTGTCTCAAAAATTTCTTTTATACCGGCTCAGTTCTTCATCACGTACTTGGGCCTAGTGGAGCACCTCACTAGGCCTGGTAAAGGTCATCGTCATCACCTCGCTTGCGGCTACGCCAGAGCTACTCCTGTCTTCCCCGTTCTGGTTCTCCTCCTGGTTTGTAGTCTCGGGTGAAGGTACATTGAGTATGAGATACAGGACAGACACCACCTGCAGTCAGATTACGCATCGAGTAACTGGCTCAGAATTTCACGATGATAGGTGAGTCAGCAGCCGTCAGCCATTGCTCTATAATCGCTACTATAGCGTCAATTCGTTCGTTACGCGCTGGCTTACTCTACTATGCCCAATCAGGAGGGCCTAGGCGCACGGGCAGCCGATGTGTGTGTTTCAGCAAGCGCCGAGTTGGCGTCAACTTGGAAAGGAGCGAGAGAGAAGATAAGAGATAAAAGAGATATTTATTTCGCCCGCAAGTGCATCAAGTAAAACTCTCATGACATTTTTACACTCACACAGCTTTCTTTTCTTTGCTGCTCTTACGTCTTGCTCTTCCTTTCTTTCTGCGGCATTCCCGACGCTAAGTGCCCTTATTTCCACACATTGTCGTCATGGATCCGCTCAGTATAGCGGGGTCTGCCCTCAAGGCTTGCATAGCACTTCACGATGCCATACGTAGCTACCGGAGCCAAAACAGGGATGCTCGGGCGTTGAAGGCAGAAGTCAACGACCTATCTGTAGTCCTTGGGTTCTTACTTGAGACTATGGCTAATAACCCGACCATCGACTTCAAGGGACTCGAACTTCCTTTGGAGCGATGTGGTACCGTCTGCCGAGATTACACAGAAATCGTCAAACGATGCACGAAACACTCTAACGAATCCAGATCCAGTACACGTGATTGGATTACCCAAAAATATCTCCAAGGCGATATAGATGACTTCAGGATCATGTTGGCCACATATAAGTCAACCATCAACATCGCTCTCGCGAATGCGAACCTGTAAGTGGACCTCAAGCCGACCAGAAATCCGAAACTGCTCTAGTTGGTGTTTTGAGCATGCTTTTCTGACTTTTCAACAGCTGTATTGCCGCCATCTCACCCGATGTCCTCGAGAACTATAAGGATATGATCTATGACACCACAATCGACCTGGACAATTATCTTCGAGATGTACAAGAAAAGATCGATCGACTTCAAGCAGGAGACGCTACAGCTATTGAGGATGTCGCAGGCGAATGTCATGCGATGCTTGAAGAGAAGAAGAGCGCCCAGCAAGGTCTCGAAATGTGCACTAGGCTGTCCACTCAGATTACACAGTTCGAATCGGCATCAAGAGAACATGTGCGGTTCTCCGATCGTCCATCCGCCCACAAACACGTCAAGTCGGGGCTGGGCGAGGTCAAGGGTTCCGTCAACTCCCTAGTCAGCCGTTTGCAAACCCATGCAGCTCTGATTGACAAGCAGTTAGAGGCGGTGTTGTTGACAGATACGGGTCCCGAAACCACTGCTGCACAGCTAGCGAGGCTTCAGCAGGTAAAAGAGAGTATCGGAAACTGTATTGAGGTTGTTTCAGATGCGAACAAGACTGCCGATGAACGAAGTAATGTTTTTGAGGATATCAAGTTGGCAGGCAACAGTTACGCTATCACAGTTTCAACCGTCAACGAGCTGGTCATGGCTCGAGGGCTTGACCTCAAAGACCGTTCGCGGTATCTAGGTGGACAAGTAACCGATGAAACAGTCCAAGAATCTATAGCTGCTCTCACCAAGCTAGATGCCGAGAATCTGGTGAGTCTCCATCAGAACCATCAAGGTCGCGGCCCACCATTATTGCAGGCCGACGCGATAAAGGTTAATAAAGCACCAAAGGATACTCGGCCATTTGTCGATCGCTTTGGACCCGGGGTCTCTTTATCCTATAGCAAGACAAGCTAACTCCAAAAAGAATGGATCGAGACCGGAATAGGGTGTCTTGAAATAAGTTTGTGCTTTGGCGTTGGGTATATGTAGGGCCGCTTTGTTCAATAAACATGTATACTTAGTATTCAAAACCTACGAGGTAGTTTTTCCACATATGGCAAAGCCAGCTGAGGATTGTTGGTGGAATGTTAGCCTCTTTTTAAAATAATAACTATTCCCCAACTAATAGTTGCCCGGTCCCGGTGTTCGTATTATAAACAATCTTACTCTTCTTTATGAAATTCGGTATTACTTCATATGACGGTTAGAAATGAGCTAATGCATAGAACTTGACGCTCTTTCGCGACAGGCTAGTCGAGCCCTAAATTCTAGCATGGGCTGCGCGAGGAGAATTGCAGGGTTTAGAAACAAGCGTGGCCACTTCTGAGCCCGAACTGGCTAGCTTCTTCAGTAGTAGTGTAGCCCATCCCAACTGAAGAGCCATTTCCATCGCACGAATCCCAGTCCTCTATCCATAGCCGCGCGGCAAGCCTGAGCGTATCCGGACTATGAAAAACAAAGAGGAGAAACCCCTCACAGGGCGGGAAGCCTTGTTGCATGAGCACTTGCGGCTGCTGTCTATTTTTAGGACACCAAACCTCCTTACGCAAATATAAACATCTTATTCAATCTAACTTTTGATTTAACAAATTATACAATCAAGTTGACATCCACCAATAAAACTCCTCACATATCCTTTTTTTACTACTGGTCTGATCACTGCGTCACGATGGCAGAGCCGCTGGGTCTCGCCTCTGCGATTCTGGCGCTAGCCACTTTTGCGTTGAAAGCAAGCGTCATGCTCTATGACGACGTCAAGAGTTTCCGCACCCATCCTAAGAAGGTCAGGGACCTTCTAGAAGAGCTACATTCGTTAGAAGAGGTATTGAAAATACTTATGAAAACGGTTGGAGCTGCCGCCGAAGCGGACTTTTCAGCGCTCAAGATCCCTCTGCAGCGATGCGGGGAAGCTTGCGAAGAATTTGCTGTTGAATTGGCAAAGTGCTCCGCACGATCTAGTATAGACCGAACCAGTTTTCGGGACTGGGCCAAGATGAAGTACATGGGGGAAGATATTGACGGCTTTCGGCAGCAGCTGGCCGGTTATAAGTCTACGATAAATGTAGCCCTAGCAGATGCGACCCTGTAAGCTCTCGAGAACCGACAACTGGAGATCCGGATGGACTTCTAACAGATCCCACAGGCGTACATCATCTATCACGACCGAGAGGCTGGAAAGTCACAAAGAGTTGATCAGAAACGCAACTGATGATCTGGAGACTCGTCTCCAAGAGATTGACGGAAAGCTTGAGTCGTTACTCGAGCGCTCTGTACCGGCATCTGATTCCGATTCTGACGAGTTGCGGCGCATCCAAGATGAGCGACTAAGCACGGAAAAAGGGCTTCAAATTTGCCGTCGGCTCTCCGACTATATCAACGAAATACAACTAGGTCACTCCGAGAGGAGAGGGGATTCGCCAGCAGCTGTCGAACCTGTGCTTTCACCTGATAAAATTGTCAACCAATCCCTACAGGCATGTGCAGGCAGCCTCAAGTCTGCTACTGCACAACTGGAGGAGTTGGAGGAGAGCCAGAGAAAGGAAATGGATTTGTTGATGTCCAGAGCAAAGTTAACCATGTCCGATCTCGACCTAGCAAATCTCGAGAGGCTGAGAAATGAACGCAACACGACCAGTGAGCTGATGAAGATCTGCCACGAGGCAGATATCCGTTTGCAGCAGAAAGCCAGCGTGATCGAGAACTACGCTACTGGAGATCAGACTGTCCAGTTTTTAGTTTCGACGAACGAAAGAACCATAAACGGGAAAAACAGTGGATTTGGGTGGGCTCAGAGACAAATCGGCGGCCATATGAACGATGAGACGGTGCAACAGCTTTCTCGAGATGCTTTCAAATCAGTTGTCCAACATGCCAAGAAGGATGAGGAGCTTGACAGTAAAGCTCAGCATCTATCACATCTAGAACCTTCGAATGACAACGGAAACCTGTCAAAGTTCAGTGACCGTTGGGGAGAGGGCTATAGGCTCCCTTCCAGGTCAGGCTCTGACCCAACTATACAGATCAACCATTCTCCGACCCCAGGTTTGTCTACTGACAGGCCTTCTAGTCGACAAGCATCACCTCTTAGATAACTGCAACATACATACATCCGTTTCAATATTTAGACTTTTTATTTTAGCTATCGCTACGACTGCGGTGTTCTGACCGCTGCAATATTATGAAAAAGATGGCCCAAAGCGGGACCGCTCATTTAGCATAGCAATAGAATCGAGAAAACAGTTTTAGAGGTTGCCACCTTGCATATCTTGGCCTCAGCTCTTAGACAAACCCAACCCTAACAGCCCAGTATAACAGCGCTTGACCCCGTCAGCGTTTACCTTTCCAAGTCTCACACAACCCTTGACCGCAACAGCGTTTACCTGCTCTTTTCCTTAACTCTAACTCTTTAGCTCTACTAGCGCTTAGCGGTTACTTCTCTTTCCTCTTCCACTTCTTCCTGCTTCGCACAACTTTCACGTCAGCGGTTAGTCTTCCCAACTCTCTCACCGCTAGCGCGCTGCACCTGCCGTGCGCACCGCCTTCGGCGGACTGCAAACAGGCTACCCGGTTTTGTCGAACTCTTAGCTCAGCGTTAGCCCAACAGCCTGCCAGTCCCTTGTTGTCCTCCCCCTGACCCTCTTAAGCACCTGCTACCCTCAAACCTTCCCCGATTAAACTAAAACTTGAGCTTTTGCCGTAGGGTTAGGGTTAGGGTCACGGCTAAATCATCATCTCCCTCAGTCCTCGACCGAGAGCCGAGTAAACTGAGAGACGATAATGATGAAAATAGACAATAATCATCATACCTACTATCCTCTGTCCCAATTTCTTTCAATACCACCGTTGACTTCCCTATCCCATCGCCTACTCGTTACTGCCATTCTAATCATTCCTCTCTGCAGCCTACCATCTACCCCCAGCTTCTCGTACTGCCCTTATTGTTGTTGTATCTCTGCTAAAAACTTTAAATCCCTTAGGGGTGCCCACAGCCTTTATCGACCTGCCAGAGTCACTTAACTACCCTATTGCTTGACCTGACATTTTATTTTCTGTGATAACCTCAACTGCCTCCATTATCTTGGTCTGTTTACTTAATCCACAAAAAACAACCTGGCTTTCCCTACTCCATAAGCTTAACGAAATATTTTGCTGTCTTTAATGTTTTCCTTGTCTCCTCCAGTATCCCCTCAACTTCCGATTCAGCCCACTTCCGGTAATCCTTCGTCTTGTTTTCCTTATGCCTTCGAACCTCCACCTCACACTTGTCTAGCTTTCTTCGCTCCTCTGCAATCCGCTGTAGCTTTTCTTCTTGCTGATCTTCTGCTTCTTGTTCTTTGCAGCTCAAACCCTCCACCGCCTTGCCGATGTCTATTCGAACCTCTTGAACGATATCGCTGTACTCTTTGACGTTCAAGACCTCGGTAAGCTCAAATGCATCGTCCAATACCTTCTTCATCCTAGGCCAGTCGATACGCGTGCGTTTGACCGCTATATCTTGGATATCGACCACCGACTGTAGCAGCTCCCTCCTGTGCACTGTGTCGAAAGCTTCAGTCATAGCAGGAAACTCATTCATCCAAGTATGAAGCGCCACTGCTTCAACACAATCCCAGCCGCGTTTGCGTAGTTGGATCGGCATCTGTTTCTGTCCATAAACAAAACATGCTGTCTCAAGGACCTCCTGCAGGTAGACAATCAAGTTATGCTGACTGCTACGGGGCAAACAGATCTTGCTCTGCTCCTCTTGTACGCCACCCCCGCATGCTTCTTCTACTAAGCAAGGTCAGTAGCTATATTGAATCGTTGTCGAGTAAAGGATTCGAGCCACTTACTTTCCCGAGGTTTTGTTTCTGCTAGAGCTTCGTATGCTTCCGCCGGATATGCTTCTGTAGTGAAGGGGTCTTTTTCTGGCCATCGCTGATCTTCTATGCACTCTTCTTCTGGGGCCTTGGCCGTGGCTTCTTCTGGCTCTTCTTCAGAGGCCTTTGCTGGCGGTGGATCTTCATCGTGCTCCTCTACCGGATATGCCTTGGCAGTAGGTAGCTTTCCTTCTGGTGAACTTTCGTACTCTACAGGCGCTTCTTTTATAGTCGCCTCTTCCATGAGCCCTTCTTCTTCACGAAAACAAGGTGAGGCTATTTCTGGAACATCTGCTAACGCCAAAACCTCCCAGTCTGACTTTTCAGGCGTGTCTTCTGCAAGCTTCTCTCCCCTGGGGCATCTGCCTATCGAGGACTGATAACCCCAATCAATCTTTGTCCTCCCTGGCGTTTGTTCGCTTGATGTATCACGGCCCGCATCTCCTTGCCCAGAGCGATCTTCGGGCTTCTCCTCAGCTGTTGCATCGGGAAATAGGTGAGGGAATTTGAGCTTCGCCTTTGAAGGGTCTTGGAACACTCCCTCTTTCAATAGACGTTTGATGACTTTCACCAAGGCTTGCCTGTTGAGCTGGTCGACCACTTGCTTGATGCCTTCTCTGTCTTGACGTCTGGTAATAACGGATTTGATGCTGCTGCTAGTCATACTTTCCCCTTCTACCACTGTCTTGAGGGGTTTCGCGTTTCTGAACGCCCAGTAGATAGCCCCATCGTCCGGCGTTGTGGTGCCGATGGCGAAATCGTCGGGCGAATCGACAGGTTTCTTGTCCTCGCTACATGCTGCGCATGACACTGAGTTGCAGGGCATGGGATCTCCCACGTAATAGTTCACGCATTCAAAGCGGCTTTCAGGCTGGTTGGAGGCGCTCATGGTCTTGGAAATTTGATCCAGGAGTCCAAGCTGAATGTTAACGTGTTAATGTGAATGATGATTCCGACTTGCAGCTATATTCCTGAATGAGGGGGCGCTGAGACATGACCATGCGCATCGCCGCACTGATGCCTTGATGCCTTACAGGCTACTACACTAAGTAATAACAATGATCCTACTATTCTAAATCATTCTGCTCTCTCCTCCTTATATTCTATTTCCGTCTTAAAACTTACCGCTGCTTTGCCTAGACCGTTCCGGACCTCAGCTAGCCCACTAACTAGCATACATCTATGGGTAAAACCTTGGCATATCTTGATTCCTGACTCAAACAATTTCTTGGGTCCTTCATCAGTGGCTTCTGTCTTGACGATTCAGAAGCGGGGGTTGAGAGACAACAGTCTATACGTACCCTGCAGCACGATATCTCGGCTGTGATACATGCTGCATGGATGCCTGGGCGCCTAACTCTTGAATCGAGCCCTACAGGCTAACATAATTTGCGCGTCTGTCCAATCAACTTTATATCTTTAGTATTAAGCAAATAGCGCACCTGTTAAACATTAACTCGTTTGTTAAGTTAGCTTACATTGATATACTGACCCGTGGAGTACTGTGTAACGAAAATGCTGTAATCTCTGTATATGCAGTACTCCGGGGCTATGTATAAAACCATCTACTCCTATTTATGGAATGTCTTTAGTAAACTAGAGAATGCTGCCCTCTGTAAGTCTAAAGCGATCAAAGCAGTCGTTCAACGTCATCGCTTGGCTGTTTCCCTCTACTTAGAGAAGGACTAAACCTAACTTTTAACCTATAGGTTAAGCTACATACTTGCCTATCTATAATGCGTACTTATATTCGCTATATTACACTCAATATGCTCATATTTATTAGTCATACTTACTTTTATAATACTATTTTATTACTAATTAAATCCCTTGCCTTCTTTCCACTTTAGTACTAAAGCAAAGACAGCCATAGCATTTGTCATTTCTCGCCCACACACCAGTTTACCATGCTTGCGGCCCAGCCAGTCCCCGTAATCCTCCCTGCCCTTGAAATCGCGACCGGCAGCTTCCCGGATCTGTAACCATAGATCTGGTTCTGTTATAGCTGCCAATGCCACGGGAATTACAGCATGCTTCCATCTTCTGCACGATTCTCCTTTAGTCTTGTAACCATCACTGCAGAGCGCCTGTGATACATGGCAGTAGTAGCAGCTCAGGAAACGCGCCTGCTGGTCCTTCTTATAGTTAATCCGACCCTGGAAGTCCATGCAGCTAGAGAATGACAGGTCCCCGTCCGCCGTGGTGTTGCAGGTGCCCCATAGGTGCCTGGCCTCCTTCATGCCCTCAAACATCCAGCAGATGCGGCAACCCATCTTGCCAAGTTCCTCAATCTCCCCCAGTGCAGCCTCGAAACGTTCCAGAGCACGCGCGTCCTGCCTTCCCTGGGCATGTGATGCTACTATACCCTGCGAAGTTAACTCGCTCTTCCATAGAAGCTCGTCGTGGCGACAGTTGTCGCATCGGGCGGCGTCAAGATCCTTGCAGTCTCGTAAGTCACCATCTAAGCATTGTCCAAGCAGACGACGGCGGCAGCCTTGTGTCCGGATTAATCTGTGGACCTCGCGCGTGCTCGGGTCTAGATAGCTATCCCGGACATGGTCCTCAGCCGGCCAGCCCCTCTCCTCGACTACTATTTCTGCGGTGACAGGCTCCCCAGCTCGCCCACCCCGCCCCGCCTCCTGAGCGTAGTCGATGATGCTGAAAGGAGCCTCGAGGTGAATGACATGGACAATGCCTGCAACGTCGATGCCCGTGCCTAGAGCTGCAGTGGCTACGATATATGGGGTTTCCCCATTGACCCATAACTGGAAGCCTTGCTCACGCTGGGCGATGAAATGGGCATCAGTGTTATCGCGCTGGGCGTGATAATAGTGGCAGCCGAGTTGTAGGGCAAGTGCCTTGCACTTTGCATGGCTAGTGCAGTATATAACTCCTTTCTGCCCCGGCGAGAGATGTTGGAGCCGGCCATCTACCAGCTTCTTGACCTCCATCACGCCCCGCCCATTGCGCACACGAAGGACAGAGTACCGCACGTTCAGCCGATGGCTCGAAGCCCGCACATATAGTGGTGCCTGGAGTTGCATGGCTTCCTCAAAGTCGCGCTGACGGAGCGGTGGCAGGGTCCCGGTAAGGAATACAAATGGGCACCCCAAGGTCCTCAGTAGAACGAGGTCCCGAAGCTTCGCGCGATAGGTTTCGGCGGCCGTGAACGAAAGGTGGCATTCGTCAATGACCACTCGTTCCAGCCTCCCGTTGACACTCAGATCGGCAGCCCACTGTAGGAAGTCATCCGTGACAGCCGCCTCGGCCGAGACCAGCGTAACCCTCGGCCAAGATTCACGCGCTTCAGGCCAGGGCTTGCAGTCTAGACCGGCATCGATGCAGCGTGTGACCAGCTGCCTCTTCAGCTCCGCGTACGGGGCCACCACGATGGTCACGCCTGCGCCTGCCAACATGGCCGGAACCATAAAGACGAGGCTCTTTCCACCACCCGTTGGCAGCACAGCGACCAACGGGCTCTGTTTCGCCGTGGCCAGCCTCACGGCCTCTTCTTGCTGGGGTGACCTAAACTGGGCACCCTCGTCTCGTAGGACAGCTCGGAGTGCCTGCAGGATCGTATCATCCTTCCTTTCATCCGCCACTACTGCGCTGGTTCTCAGATTCTCAAGCGAGGCGATCTTGGCCTGCTTCTGAGGGAGCTCGCACTTTCTCTCCTCTCCCGCAGACTCGGCTGTATACTTACGCTTCAAGGCCGATTGCTGCTGCGCATCGCAGCCAAGGAACTTATGCCAACGACGGCTTACCTGCCCAAAAACATCCAAAGACTCGGCTGTCAACCGTTTCAGCACATCAATCGTCACGCCGTAGTTGGCGGCCGTCTGGCTGGTATGGCAGGCAGCTAGGTCGTCAGGTGTCTCGTACCGCTCTGACTCGTCGTCATCGCCGCCGTCCTCAAAGTCTGCCCTGGTGGCCCCACGGTCACGGGCGTGTTTTTTGCTGATGACGATGGCGATATGGCGCCAATCCTGGAGCGTAATCTTACGGCCGATGTAGTAGGATGTCCACCTCCCCATAGCCCCGGACATATGGCTGCTCTCCCAGGGCCCTGTCTCGTTATGCCAGATGAAGTCGCTCGGCGGTGCCATCTTGCCGTACAGCTCCCACCTGTCGGCTTCCCAGCGGTCTGTCAGCGGTCGGATGTAGACCATGTACATCACGAATAGCTGCCCGATCCGCTGAGGCAGGAAGCGAGGGATCACCTTGGGTGCGTCAAAGTGGGCAAGAGACTTGTGATATTGGGTAACAAGCACAACGTCGCCATCAATTACAAAGACATTGCGGTCTCTGTTGATACCGTTGACAAGGCGCAGCCCTGTGATCTCCTCCCCTCGGCTGGGCTGCCCGCCTGTGATGTGCGCGAGGAGCAGCAGGAACTCTTCAAATTTCCTCACCAGCTTGAGATATTTCCTAACGCCTGCCCATTCCCACTCGCTCGCTCGATCTAGGAACTCGGCCTTCCGCGAGCTTGCAACAAGGTCCTCAAGCATCTCGACTTCCTTTCCGGCAAGGCCGTTGCTGTGGACGAACGATCTACCCCGTCTTGTCTGAGTAAGATCGTCCTCGATACTGGCCAGAGGGATGACGAAGCGCTCATCGTCGCCCTCCTTGAACATCAGCTTACCCCAGAGGAGGTTCTCAGCATCAGCCGTCATCCTGGCCACCATAGTCCGGAGGTCTTCCATCAGGATCGGTCTGCCCATAAAGTACATCATCTCACCACTTTTGCTCCAAGATACCATGAGCCGGCTGCCTGTCTCCTGCGCAATCTTCCTTCCATATAATAGCAGGCTAAGTGTGTAACCCATAGGTGAGTATGTCGCTTTGCATAGCCAAGCATCTCGGACCTTGGCGAACCGTTGCGCGAGATCCGCCATCCCCGCCCGCTCCCGGGTAGGTATGGCCCACTCGGCCAGCAGTGCTCGACCCGTGAAGACGAGACCTGCAAGCACGTAGGTGAATAGGTGAGCCGGCCGTAGCTGCCCTGTCTCTCCGTCGATTCCTAGGACCCCTACAAAGTGCCACAGCGGGCTCTCGAAAGGGTCTCCGTCGAGCCTCTGCGTCCAGAACGTCGCCAGAATCTCCAGTGTCTGCTCCTGCAGTCCGTCGTCACTCAATTGTTCTTCGTCCTGGAGACGTGACCAGAGCTCTTCAAGTCCCATCCGCTGGGCATGGGTAAAGCGGAAGCCATGTATAGCAAACAGGATATCCTCCTCTAGAGACAGTACGTTAAAGCAATAGCACAGGAACCTCTTTACGTATATCAAGTATCGATCCATGCTGGTCTTCTCCTGCAGAGCACCGAACGGTCGGCTGTGTGCATCGTGGGGGTGAGGGCTGGCAAGGAGCAGGCGGGTCATCAGCGGCATACTCTTCAGTCCGCCGATGCACCGGTCGAAGAAGAGTCGATCCAGGACGGCGACCATTCGTTGCAGCTCGTTGTCGTCGCGGCCAGGCATCCTGCTACAGGCTTGGATGTCGTTCAGGTTCCTTCCGGAGAAGTGGGCCGGCCAGCCAGTCCGTTTCAGCCAGTTGGTCGTCTCGTGCCTCAAGATACCTTCCTCCAAGACCTTCTGCATCTCCTCCTGCTCCTCCTGCTGCAATGACCATCCTTTGGTGATGTGGGCGATCGTCATCTCGTCTTCTGGCTGGGTGGCCGTCGTCGCTGCTCCTCTTCCTCTTCTCCTTCTTCTTCTTTCTCTTCCCGCCTTTTCCTCCCTCTCTCCCTCCCCTTTTCCCACTTCGCGAACGCAAAAGTAGCGGATCGCCCTCTTCGGACCAGTAAAGAAGGTCTGTAGATGTACGGCGGTCCAGAGGTCCTCCCCGGTCTTCCTCTTGGCTGCCTTGGCGCCGTGCACGTTGTTAAAGTGCATGCGTAGCCACTTCCAGCTCGGCGTCAGATACCCTGGGCAGCCCGGCCGGATGCATGCGAAACCCGGGTGGACGGGGAGACCCTGGACGGGCTCGGCCGGGTTGGCCGGGCCGTGCCGGGCCAGTTGATCCTCCCTTGGACCCTCTTCCAGTAGCGTTGACAGCAGGCCCTTGTGACGGCGGACGATATCGCTGCGGGCTTGATGGCAGAGATCTGGATGACGGTCCCTCAGATGGCCTGCCAGGTTGTCGACACGGACCGCATAGCCGTGGAAGGCACAGATCAGTGACTGATATTCTTCATTATATAGAAGCCACCTTCCTTCGCCGTCTCCACTCCCTGGCCCTGCTGCTCTTCTTGATGCCCGGGTATCACTGTTGGTATCACTTGGTGATACGTCTGACTGTTGGGCCATCGTTGCCATATAGTTAATTGGTCACTTGGGTCAATAATTGTGGTTAGGTGTATGGAGCTGGTCGGTTATCGGCTTTCTAAATAGAGATACAGATGGAGAGAAAGAGACGTAGATAGATAGACCATCCTATCCCAGCCCAGACCCTTCTCCAGCCTCTTTTTTTTTCTCTTCTCTGCTACATCATCATCATCATCATTTTCCTTTCCCTTTTCCTGCTTACCCGAAGGACTAAAGTGGAGACTTGGGGTTAATCCTGGATCTGTAATTGGCCGCTTGGAAGGTTGGTAGTTTGGGGTTGGTAGTTTGGCCCCCCTGTCATCTGTCTCGTCCCCACCCGACAGGCTTCCCCGCACTGCCATTGGTCCGTGCCATTTTTCGAGGTTGGTAGTTTGCC
>JAJALC010002340.1:0-36888 GCA_022627095.1 Fusarium sp. FIESC RH6
ATCACGCTTACTCCTTGTACTCGTCAATAGCGAGCCCAGCGTGACGGAAGTGACCTCTGGCGCTCGCTATACGTTTCCCCACGGCGTCTACACATGCCTGTAAGAACGCCTGAAAGTCCTTCATGAATAGCTTAGATAACTCCGGCCCGGGCTTCTTGATGAAGTTCTTCAGCTCCGCGAAATATTCCTCGATCGGGTTGAAGTCCGGCGAGTACGGAGGCAGGTAAAGAAGCTCCACCCCAGCTTCAGCACACATCGGCTCTAGCTCGTCGTTATGGTGGAAAGATGCATTATCCATGATGAGCACGGACTTTGGCTGTGGCCATCGTCCGCAGCCATGTAGCAACTGCTCGATAAAGTCCTTGAACAGAGCGGCATCAGTAGACCCAGGATAGACGCGAGCCAGCTCTATACCGTCTTGCGTGTAGGCAGCAAGGATCTGATACCTCTGTTCGCGGTTGAGCCTGCCAACCTGGATGGGTGTCACTCCACTCGGAGCCCATCCTTTGTTGCGGTAGCCGACGCGTCTGTCGGCACCCGACTCATCGATGAAGATCATCTGGTACGATTTGTATTTGGACAGTTTGTAGAGGTATAGATCTCGGAGCTGTGGGTTTCGTTGCTGCGCGACACGATGGCAACCCTTTCGTGTCCATCGGGCATCCTTCAACAGACGACTGATGGTGGAGAGGGATACATTGTCATCGAACTCATCACGCAGGAATGTAATCATCTCGCTCCGATCGGTGGTAGGGTGGTCGGCAAGCCTATCAAGCAGGGCATCTCTCTTGTAGGGCGTCACCTTCTTGTGACGCCCGACGCGGTTTGCGGGTGCCTTTGTCGATTCGAACAGCCGGTACCTGGCTCGAGCTTTGCGGACGGTTCGAGGGTCGCAGGGAATGGCTTGAGCTATTTGTTTAGTCGCTTCACCACGTTGAGTCATAGCCTGTATCTTCTTATGGTCAGCATCAGACAGTCGGGGCGCCATTTTGGGTCAGCAAGCTGAGGCTGATTCTGGACGTGTTGGAGTGGATGAAAGTTGGCTGCTGTCATTGTTGGCCGCAATTGTCAGCCTCCGGTACATACCATTTTGACGCGTCAGCATCGCCCAGTGGAAAATCCCATTTCTGACATTTGACGTTACGGGCACTGTACAAGCCACACCAGCCACGACCTGGTCTGTGCTCATAAACTTTAACTAGAAAGCCAGGGCGGCCTCTGATTTCGGTCGGGACCGTACCTCCTCGAGTGTGACCTACTCGCATATCTTGTTAGAGGACACTCAATAAAGGACTGGAAGCTGAGACTGTCCGTTTTCGTCTGTCGAAAACCCTGCCCTACCTCACATTGCAGAACTAGGCATTGTAGGTAGAGACCCGTAACTGATCAGGTCAGTCCGGAGCGAGATTTCTATTGTGCTGAAGTCGAACACAATCTAAGACATAGTCACGTACTTTACTTCCTCCCATGTTTTCCTATGCACGCAGCCACTTTGGTACCTTCCCGTTCTAGATAGAGTCCGTTTGGGGCTCATTTTCTATCCACCCCGCTATTATCTTAAATAATCTTGAAGCAGATTATACTCTTCTTTCAGATGGTCAAAAACCTTCAAGGCATCATTTCACTGAGACGCAACATTGATCGCGTATCCATTCTCAACGTATCACGGGTAGGCCTTGCATGCCGCTATTTAAAAACTTATTCTGTCAGCATGTTCCAATCCAAGCCGATTCTCAGTCAGGACATCTGGCGCAGCGACCGAGATGTTTTGGCCTCTGCTTCTAGGAGGGATATATCCCTACATTACAAGAGGGCACGATCCATGTGCCTCCATAGTGGTTGGTCCAACGTCTTTTAATACAGTGTTCAACTAACCTGTTAGCCAGGTTTGTCTCAACATGATATCGAACATCTGACCCCAAAGTTCTGGGATTTTCAATTCGACTGTAAGACGACTATGATTGAGCAGATACTTCGATCAATCTGACCAAGCTGATCTAGTAATTGCTGCTCGGGACATGACGGCGTTCATCATTGTCGCGATACAGTTGAACTTGTGCGTAGGAACTCTTTGTTCCTTCACCAAAGGACGACAGGACATACAAGACGTGGTTGACAAACTCTTGAGTTTTGACGTCTGCGGTGGATTCATGCTTACCGAGGTTAGTCATGGTTTGGATGCTCGCAACCTCGAAACAACTGCCACGCTCCTGCCGGATGGCTCCTACGACCTGCATACCCCTCATTTGGGAGCGTCGAAGGCGATGCCCCCAACAACACCGTATTGCGACATGCCTCGATTGGCAGTAGTCTTTGCCCGCCTGATGGTGGACGGCGGGGATCATGGAGTGAAACCCTTCCTTGTATTCCTCAGTGATGCTGGGGGAATGCGACCGGGGATTACATCACGCATTCTCCCTACGCGACCAGGCACGAAGCCATTGGATCATTCTCTGACGACATTCAATCATGTCAGCCTCCCCTCAACTTCCTTGCTCGGTGCTTCCACCAGGCCTGAAAACGACCGGCTCGACTTTCTAGGCCAAATTTGGCGAGTGTCAGCTGGAACACTGTCCCTCTCCATCATGGGCATCTCCGCCATCAAGCTTGGAACGCGAATTGTGTCTGTCTACAGTGAGAGAAGGACCATAACTGCCCCCGGTGGGAATACACCCAAGGAGATCATGGCCTTCAGTACCCAGCAGCGCCCAGTAGTTGAAGGATGGGTGCAAGGAAAGATATTGCATGCCTATGCTCAGTGGATCATAGGAATGTGCCCTGACCTAACTGCTACGGCGCAGCATGCGCTTGCCACGATTTTCAAAGCGACGGTGATGAAAGCTTCTCAAATATTGAGAACTCTGGCCGAAAGATGTGGATGGCAAGGCCTGTTCGCATATAACCAAATAAGTGAGCTGGATCTCACGTTCCAAGGAATATCGATTGCAGAAGGAGATACACTAGTGTTATGTATTCGTATGTGCTTCCATCGTCTCCTTCTCTTACCTGCTAACGATCATTTTTCGTCGGAATCATCACGCTAACCGACGATGTTCGTTATAGGCTTCGTTTCTGAGCTTCTGGGAAATAAATTGGAGATTCCACCGGCCCAGAACTCAAAGTCACGTTTAGCACAACGCGAGGAGAAACTAATGTCGGACATGAAATCAAGCCTCGAGACCATCGGTGGGTACAAAGAACATCGTGGTCCCGCTTTTGATCGCCACATCCTTCCTCGATGTCGACTACTTGCTGAAGCGATCGGAAATCGGATGGCGTACGAGGCTGCCCACAGTTCAGGAGTCTCGCCAGCAATCCTTGCATTGTACGAGCATATCTCCCTGGGCGAAGATTTGGATCCGTTACCCGCGGTTAGTTTGTCAAGTCGTACAAGCGCCCAGTCAGGCTGCTATACGCCTTATGATCTTGTCTTGGCACAGATCCGGCTGGAATCTGGTTATCGATCTGACATAGACGATTACGTGACAGCACCCATCACATCCGAAGGAGCGTGGAAATCTTTTGTGAACAGTCTACAGGTATTCACGCGCCCGCTCGGTGTCATGGCAACTACGTCAAAATTATGAAAGATTTACAGAGCAGAGAAATTTGACACTTTACACAAAATCAGACCGAGCCCCTACCGTCTTTGTTTTGAACCACGGGCTTGCAGCTGGTGCATAAATTATCAATATAGAAACTCCTGTATCTGATAAAAATGATATCGCGTTGATCCAGCACATACATCCGGACGATGGTTCTTTTTTGTATATGAGAGAAGTACTGATATACCTTTAAGAAAATGACAAGAAAGCAGAGCGAAGGAAATCAGTTCAAAATCGGCGCCTTGAAAAGAACTGATGAACATCATTTTTGGGAACTGAAATTCACAAACCGCTCTTTTTTTTTTTCAGAGTCAAGAGTAAATGTTACATTTATGCTAGCATCGCCAATAAACTTCGGTTACTCAAATCCTTCGTGTTGATATAAGGAGAACTTTGGAAAGCCTATGGGCTTGGTCCCAGCCATCTGTATCGTCGAAGTCAAGACATGGAAAGGAAACATTGGGAAAGGTTCTGAGACTCTGGGTCAGAATCTGTGCCCACATGTGAGTACTCGTAAACACAGCATCTTTCTCCAGAACGAGACGCAGTGAAAAAATGATTCATAGGAGAGAAAACACGGACTGCCACCCGATAGTCGTACCGCGGTGAGTTCATTTATCATTGTCCGTGTGAATCTTTGGTTCAGCGTAGTATAGCTGTCGGTCGAATAATAAATTGACCCTTGTTATGCTGGCAACAAGCGAACACGTCGAAATGGGTTGCGGAATTTTCGTCGATACGCCGGTGTGTAACCATTCCGCTTAAGGGCTTTGAAGACCTTCCAAGCTAGATAAGCCTCCCCGAAATATAATGCCACCAAGGTCCCGCCATAACTAGGGTCTAGAAATAGAGATTTACATCCGGTCGCTTCCCTAAGCGTTGCAGTAAGTTTGCGTTTATCACTTTCGTTTTCATTCGAGGTATCGATGATACAAATGTCAATAACGGCGGAGTCCGAGCCCCGTATCGCCATGCTATGGACCCCAGCAGCTCTCTCTGCATCTTTTAAGGTGAGCATGGTTTCTATCGAGATTTAGCTGTAAGAAGTGTGGCTCATCGAGCTGTAAGCTATGGAACGTGGAGATAAAAGTAAAGCAAAGGGCAAGATGATGTAACGAAAACACAATATAGCTTATCGATAGTGATCTTGAATTGCGAAGAAAGATGTCAAGCTAATCTTAGACCGATGGAAGGAGCGAGACGATTAGGTTATGTATCTAAAACGTCCACTGCGCCGTCAAACTAGGTTTTATACTCTGGCAGGGTCTATTTTGGATGTTCTTATTAGCCAAAAGTCTCCCCAGGCTAATAGCATATGAAATACTAGCTAGGAACAAGATTTAATACTCTTGTCTTTTACGGTACAGTATCGAGCGCTGACAGTTTCCTCTTTGGAACACTAAGCTCTTTGTTTGGTCTAAGGTGAGTACCTTGAGGTACATAGCGCTACATAGTAAACCAACGGTCCGGCGAAAATGGACTTTTTACAAACCGATGAACATTCTTTTTGTCCAATAAAGAATGTATCTAAAAGTAGCTCAAGTACCCAGCAGCAGGGGTGCAAGTGCGGGGTCAGGGACGCCTAGATCAACAGTGCAAGTCGTCAATTACGTTACCTTCTGTAAGCCATTTCGGTACACTAGCCTTCAGACTCCTACAAAACAACATCCCCACCTGCATGTGTAAGATCACAAAAATACTACAATCCCGTACAGGACAGCCATCAAAGTTTTCTTTGGTAAGACTCTATTTATCGCTCTTGTGTATGGTAGCTAGTCTTCGGCCTCAGGCTAAAGGTGACATCGAAAGTCCAAAAGCGTCAATACTGCTGTATACAGTCTAAAACGGCATGTGGAAGACACGGTGTGGGACTTGATCAGCGTATTTGAGGTTGTTCTAGAAGAGGAAACTGTAGGTGCTCGATACTGTAATAGCCGGCAAGTAATGTTCTATCTTAAGTCTTACTTCGCCTGGAGCTAGCTTGCGCTCTATTTCTTCCCAGTATTGACTGAAAATGGTGCTAGTCCGTATCCGCACCTCATCTCTTGTTAATGTGAACAACCAATCTCATAACCTGCTAGAACCATCATCTTCACGATCTTAATAGCACGGTTGTACTGTGCCATTGTGTTCACGAACTCATGCTGAAGAAATGATACTAGATCGCTTTGACACTCTTCTCTTATATGGGGAAGATGCTCCCGAAGAGCAACAAGAGCAAAAGTGCCGCTTATTAAATGCCCTTCAGATTGAGGGCTTTGACGGACAATATTATATAGGTCCTGGGTATCTGAAAAAAAAAAAGGTGATCGTGCCGATGCGAGAAAATCTATCAGTTAAGGAAATTTTACTGAGGTAATGCTGTTCGTATATCTATTAACATTATCGGGAGATATTCTTTTGGACAAGCAGAGAGCAGATTCAATTTGTCGACTAGCTGCAAAGTGCATAAACGAAGGCGGTGTTCTAATTGTTTATCCGGAAAGTTTTCCTGTCGTTATAGCTGATTGAATTCGCATATCATCTTGGTAGCCACAGAGGAACTGCGGACCAAGTTTAAATTTAAGCTTCTTTACACACTAAGGTTTCAACGTTCAACAGAAGATAGCTCTAACAGATGGGTGTCTACTCAGCAAAGATTAGGACTGGTTGCCCAGTTCGCTGGTGAAGCCAGATCATCAGTAACTTAACGACTATACGATATATCCGTCCTCGCCACAGTTCCGTCTATAGTATGAACGAGTCCAAGAGAGCCTATTTACCAGGAGCGGATTATTTATCCAGACTATAATCAGATAATTCCAATGGTAATCTTCGGATAGAGACAAATAAACAGTCCGTAGTGATCAGTGTGGACGATTTGTTTTAGCTACCCTAATTCTTCCTGCAAACAAAATGGGCTGTCATGCCCCATCTACAAAAGCAACTGTGTACGAGACATTTTGTGATGACAGCAATTGCTTGCGTATCCTCTACCACTATTTTTTTTAAGCTGAGCCCACACGTCTAGTGATCTATTCAAATTACTCCCTACGAGAGTCTGAGGTATCAAAACAAAGTGACAAAGCCTCTAGCTCTTTGCCTTCACTGGTTCAGGCATTCGACTTTAATTATTCAGCAACAACTTTATTATCAACCGGGGCGAACTGCAAACGTTTACACATTTATAAAAATGTAGGGCTTTCCTCCCCGTTGGATCGGACCATCAACAATGATTGGAGTGACTCCACTGAATGGATGCCTGTTATTTACATGACCACAGAAAACCAACGATATGTGCATAGAAGACCATTTCCCTTATATTTGCTATCGGGGGCATGCAAGGAAGACTATAGAGACAAAATTTTGCAAAAATTCCGAAAGATTTGAGACCTGTCAAATTGTCACACAGTACTTTCACCAGCCCTTCACTGAACCCCGTCGTACACCTCGACGTCGCCCTGAGCCATCTGCGTCATCGTCGTCGTCGAATGAGTGCGACAGAAATGTGTGCAAACCACAAAGGCAACATTTAAAAGACATAAGAAAGAAGGAAGAAGACTCCGATCCTGACGCTGTTGTGAGTAAAGGTGTAAAGAAGGTGAGATTCGAGATACCCTAGTAGGAGTTATTCAGAGGCGATTGAACGGTCTTCGTCTAACAATCGCTTAAAATTTGGAGTTGGATCGGGTCGTTGATTGGCTCGAAAAGGAAAGATAGCGGGGTCGTTATTAACCGAAGCCATATCGGGATTTATCAACACCTTCGATTAGCAAACTTTCTCCCTCATCCGAGTTGGGCCAGACCTTCGCCGAATACGAGAACGCTATCAGAGATCATAGTGATGTTATGGAAGTGATTAATCTAGTGAACCCAGGTAGATTGATCGTTGTTAGGGCGTATAGCTGATTAGCTCGCAATATTGATAGTATCTTCATATTGCTCCGCGTTCACGCGGAGCGGTCTGAGTCAGAGCCATTCATGTGTGACCTGTTGGTTTTTCCTGGGGATAAAGTAGCCCATTCTAAGCCGATGTCGGCAGAGCCGTAGGGCATATTACTGAGCAAAGTGAATACCAGATTTGCGGGTTCGCCTCTGAAAAAAGGACATCGCGATATACAGTCGGAACATCGACAAGAGCTGGCAGTGGAGACAAAACATATCCCCAATATTCTCGACAATTACAACGAACTACTACATTTGCAATACTCAACCAGTACGATTGAAACCATTTTTCACACTGCGCCGTCACAGT
This sequence comes from Fusarium sp. FIESC RH6, assembly GCA_022627095.1. Lineage (NCBI taxonomy): Eukaryota > Fungi > Ascomycota > Sordariomycetes > Hypocreales > Nectriaceae > Fusarium > Fusarium sp. FIESC RH6. The sequence continues at coordinate 7,840 of JAJALC010002340.1, forward strand.
CAGACGGTTGAGAGATGTTTCTCCCAGTGCCATTGAGCTTACAAAAAATATAAACACATTACATTAACAGGCGCTAACTGATCAGTCACATGCCTATTGCAGCCGTTGGCTTCGGTGCTGAGCTACAATATACAAAGTGATACTCAATTAGCCCTTTATCGAATCTGACGACATATGTAAGTTTTAAGCGAAGTTCCTGGTAAACACAAATTCGGGGTTGATATGGGTAAGGCACGTACGACCGCTCGGTCCCTCCTCGCGTTTATAGCTGTTTCCCATATAGCGCTTGCAAAAAAGCGTGAACGACGATTTTCTTTCGAATGAGGGAACCTCCACATGTGGTTTTTCCACGTCTTGCACTTATCCAGCCGCTTACCCAAGCAAGCCGGGTCAAATCGGCCAGGGTAGTTCAAGACAATGTTCTTCATAGTCGAGAAGAAAGACATTCTTTGTCCGCATTCGTCAGGCTCGCCGCCGCTCCCCTTCATGTCGGCTTTAATCAAAGCCCAAAGTTCAGTCCATTCGATCCACTTGTAATCGCAGTGCTTCGTCGGTTCATTGATCTGATACAGACAGGTTGAGATTAGCATTTCCACTTGCATCTTCTCTTTTCTAAGTATCCGGTTTGGGAAAATTGGAATAGCCAAATAGACAAAGAGACAAGGTAGACGGGAAACAAAGCAGAGGCGCACTCACCTTGACTTGCTGGCTTTCATCGACCTGTTCCACGACGTAGATTGTGCACCGCCACAATTTTCCGTCTACGTTGTCGTCGGTCATGCCCCACACTTTCTCATCACCAATGGACTTGATAACTACGTCCACCCCGAGTTCCTCCTTCATCTCACGCACGACACACTGCTCCGGTGTCTCGTCTGGTTCCAGACCGCCACCCGGAAAGGACCAAGTGTCTGTGACTCAGGTTAGTTGAGGTTGTCACTATTTGAATATTCGCCGGTACCAACCTGGAGGTCCATTCTTTCGAACATGCTTGTTTTTGAGCCGACGGTGAATTATCAAAACTTTCGTGCCAATGCAAAGAATACCCATGGTCCCACTGCTAGCGTTGACTCCATAGTTGGTCGCGTGAGCGGTGTTGGTATACGTAGTAATGGACATGGTGAACTCTGCTGCAGACTGGAACAGATCTGGGAACGATGAGAGGTTTACTTGACCGGAGATATCAAAAGGGGCTGAGACGGTTCGGAAGAAAGGTCGACTGTGACAAAGTGAAGAATGATGAAAACAGAGGAAAAAACAAGAAGAAAAACAATAGCGGCTGGAGTCCCTTTTATAGTCACCACCGGGCTAGTAATCACGAAAAATAGTCCAATCTGCCTTGGGCAGTGGTATGTAAGGCGGTGCGCCGATATGTGAAAAGAAGGGTGTCATCGTGATCGCGGGTAAGGATGGAGAGACGTTAGTGCGCTTGGCTTTGATATTTGGATGGATCGATGGTGCCAATGCGTTTCCAGAAAAGGGGTCGATATTGTCGAAGCCGCGGAAAGCAATGGGCATATATCACATGTATTGAGATAGTTTAAGCGCTCCTGAATATTGAACTAGTACTACTTTCAAGGCTGACCAACCCAACTGTTATAAGTTAGCTGATATTGCTTGCCCGGATTGGTCCAGTAGATTGATATAACGTACGTGGTCAACAGAGTATCTATGGTTTTCCCCCATCGCAATCGCCATCTTATCGATGATCATCTCCGATATACCGTGCACTGGATTTGAGTGACGTAGAGTGTCCAGACCTGATCATGTAGCTTTTGCAGCCTCGTCGATCTGAGCCATCATATACCACGTTAAACATAGTAATGGTTGTGGTAGGATCCTCCGATCCCGACTGGCTAACGCCTAGTCCAGTGGTCTCCATAATCAACTTCAACCCCTCTTCAGCTTTGTCCTGATCTTTAAAGCGCACAGCCAGAGATTCCATCCCAATAATTGTATCAGGGTGTTTTCCTCTTAGACTCGAGTACATTCTCCATGTATTACTCTGTTTTGTCTCAGAGTCCTCGCTTGCTCGAAGAAGTGCGTCTGATGATAGGCTGTTGACCATGACAATGTAGCCTTACTTGTTTAAAATGGCTATCGAAGAGTGTCCCACAACAGGCAATAACAGTTCGTTGTCCATCTTTCGTCAAGGTATCCCTGATCTCTCTAAATTCAATATCTGTTGTGTCTGTTGCATCATCAACCATTCAAGACCTTGCGTCAAAAGCCATTTCTGGCAAGAAGAAAATATTGATTTCAAGGGGCCACGAATAGCCCTACTCAGTCGAATGATACCCTTCTGTTAATTCTTGCAGCCCATATTGAGCCCGCCGAAACATATAAGAGCGATACGTCTCCGTCCGACTCGTGCTTGTCGTCGGGCGCTTGATGGGAGCGATCGGCCCACGAACAGTGCAACACTAGGCCACAATGAGCAATTTAGGAGATTCAAGAAGTCTCTTGAGTTGGGTGCATGACTCTCATGTTTTACACGAACGATGGAGAGTAAGAGCAGAATTACATGAGTATTACAAAAAGGGGAATTGGGACAGCTATGTGAGCAAAATGAATACAGCGTTGAACACTACACAGGAGAACGTATTCGTCTGGGCGTTGATCGACTCACCCGAAATATATCGCAAACTTGTATTAGATGAAATCGAAAATAAGTTTCCAGCAGTCTACAAGGAAATAGTCTCATTGATTTCCGAGATACAGGAAAAGGATCGTTCTCAAGAGGGTCGCTCTGTTCCAGGTATAGTCTTTCAGTGCGTTGCATTGCCTGACTACTTGAGCACGTTGCCTGAATCGGCCCGGCAATGTATTCGTTGTCGACGCGAATTTGACACGGGCGATGATATCATATGGGTGCGTTGTAAGGAACATCCTTGGTGTTCGGAATGTTTTGAGAAGTATTCTTCCGAAAGCTTGAAACCACTGTTCCTTGATTGCCCTTGCGCAGATCCTGATATATCCAGGTATAGGTGAAAAGACTTAGAAGGAATACGGACTTTCCTGGAGAGATTTCTGTGATATTCTACACGTCATGGATGAGGACCACCAGGGCTATCCAAGAACGAGTGATATGGTAAGGATACGTTTATAGTCACTCTTGCTCGACATCTTTAAGGCACAGATAGTTGTGTTTCCATCACTCGCCCAAATATAAGACTGGCTTACGAAGTAAAATCTCCAAGTCCCTGTGCTTCAACTTCATCCCAGCCCTTTCCGTGTCTGATCGTCAGCGACAGCAGTTACGAGAGGGTACCATGCGCTATTTCTATAGCCTTTCCCAATTACACGGTTCTCATACATCCCAAACATTGTGGAAACCACCACCTAATAATCAATACTAGACTTATGTCTGTCATAGCTTCCTATTTGCCATGCAATGGGTGTTCTGGAGTCCATTGCACACTCTACGAGTAAACATGAGGTGAAGGTTTCGGTTCAACTTGGGCACATCATCTTTCTTTCCAGGGTAAAACCTATGTCAGTCATTTATCCATTAAACTACAAAGATTACATGGTCAATCGACGACACGCTGCGTGGCTACACATGGTCCTTGATGAAAACGATCTAATAACAGAAACATGCAAGCGCGGTGGATCTCACGGTAAAGTCGATATAGTGGTGAAGACAGCAAAATTTCTCGCAAAGATAGATTTGCTGGCATGAAGTAGATGAGAACTGCGAAGGGCCGAATATGTACTATCGGACCAGTCCGAGGTCCACCTCTGAAGCTCGATGACACCTTCTTGGCCGCCCCATGCAAGTACCACGTACAGTTTTCTTTAAAGATGCTTGGTCTGGTATCATTCAACTTATGGCGTTCGAGAGCGAAAGTCCTGTGATTAATGGCCTACGGCCCCCATTCAGGGTACCGCAATCTACTTATCCTTCTGCAAAACCTGTGTTTCGTCAGCTCATCTGCCGGAAGATACGGGAAGACGAGACGTTTATGGGTGGACTTTTGCCGCAGTATGCAGATGGCCGGGAGTGCACTGTGGGCTCATTTCAGTCGGATTCTTTCGGAGTTCCTTTGGATGTTGGAATGTCGTCCGGAATAGCCTTTCTAACCTAACAGGATAAGGGTAACGTTATTGAAACTAAGGTTGGCGATTCTGCGAGCTACGAATGGATACAGAGGCTATGGTCAGACAGTATAATCTGGTGGATTTCCACCAACGCAACCAATATTTACCACAAAGCAACACAACAGCTTTCTTTTTTCCTGATTACATGAGGCTTGTCCTTACGAAAGTGGGAACTCAAAGACGAACTAAACCATAAATGTATCAAAAATTATATACACATTAGGTATTGCATTGAGTATCGTTGTATTCCTTGGCCATTTGTGTTATCAAATCATGCGTCTGTTGCCTTTTAGGCTCTGATGCATCTCCGAAAGGTTTGAGAGTACATCGGAGTTCGAGAGGAACCCATTGAAAGAATTAGGATCTGTTTTGAGATCATCAAATTCCATAACACTGTACATAACGTTCTCGTGTTTTAGATATCTCTCTTTGGCACTCCACTGTCGTGACTTCTCGTATCGAGCAACCATTGCTTCGCGCAACTTTTCGATGTAGGCTTGTTTTGCAGATAGTGGTTGGAGGTCGCAGACAAGCACACCATACTTGGAAGTCATGAAACACCCAAACTCCGTGCTCATTGCTCTCAATATGACTTTTAGCTGTAGGGATTCGTGATTCTTCCAATCGAGATCAACGTCAAATTTCAAAGATATATTGTCGTTGTTTTTGCGAGCAAACAGAATTTGTCCTCCATATGGCGTCGCCCTGCCATCGCCTAGAAGTTGGTAATCGTTACCTTCGAGAATCTTGCTAATTGATTTCCAACTGTCGCCATAGGGAACGGTGATATGAAGTTGTTCGTCCTTCAGTCTTTCCAGGCATGCTTCATCGTCGCCAATAAACGCGGAAAGTATCCAAAAACCCTCGACAATGGCGTTTGCTTCATCTAGTGCCTTCCTGAACGCGCTTGGATCGCTGACATAGCGTGCCAATGGGTCTTCGGATGTTTTTTCCTTCTCGCTCATTTTTGGGTGATGGCAAACGATACTGTAGAAGCTTTTATACACAAAGTGATTGTGGCTGGTGGTCTCTAGAGAACTTGAGGTTGGTATTATGAGTAGGTGTCGTTTCTCTTTGATCAGAGCGTTTTTGTTTTGTTTTTTTGTTTTTTTTCTTTCTTGGTCTTACTAATCATCTGTCTTTCCCCGCTCCTTACCACGAAGGCAGTGGTTGGTTGACTCTGCGTCATTTATCTGGTCTGTAGATTGAAACCAGGCATCAAGGCAACCGTGCAGATCATATCACCATATCAACAACTCCATTTTGACTGCATTGTTGTTAGTGTTGGGATTGAAGAAGGCACAAAGATAACCCAGGAAGCATTATCCAAAGAAGTTTCGGGCCCAACAGACTCCACTGAGAGATATGGAACAAAAGTGCGCCGTACTGATAAAATACATTAACCCATCACATGAAATATAGCGCCTGATCCAGAGTCTAATCTTCGCAATATTGCATGACATGTCATGACTATGACAGTTATCGAAACCGCATACGACCTAGCTTGAAATGCCAACTCGAGCCCCCGAATAAGAGATCATAGTTTCTTTCTCAGATGTCCCTCTCATTGTCTATCTCTCGATCTAAAAATCTCTGAAGTCTTTCCCGTACTAAGTTTCGGCAGTCTTTGCTCAACCGATGAATATAAAACCTTCTGACCGCTAATCTCAAACTTTGACACACTTCCCCGTCGGCTTCTAATAGTGCGGGAGGATTCTGATGTTGGAGCACTTCTTCGAGGATGACCCATAAAGACGACTAAAGAGAAATTATAGAAGTACATTAGGGTAAGGTGTCGCTACACGCTTACTATCGATAGGAGCCAGCACGATTCTGCCTCGGGCTAATTGACCCGTTCAATTCTATCTAGTACAGAGTAGTCAGCCTAATGTGTTGTCTTGCCTGAGCGTGTTCCCGAGCACCAATCAAATGTTCAGCACAGCCCCTTGTAAGGTGGAGTAAAACGCGTCATTTGTGCATCAATCGATGTCTGGTTGCCGGATCACGAGTGGATACCGCTATTGCGCAATTTAAAAAGGCGACGGTCCCTGAATGTATCAAGAGGCACATGCAAGTTTCTCATTTAAAATCGTTTTGCCCCACTTTCACTCACTCTGAGTCAATCCCAACCACCCTCGGAGGCCACTTTGTCACAACCTCAAGTCCTTATCTTATCATGGACGTCAAAGGACAAGCACAAGTTGCTGATGGTCCCATACTGGCTTCGTCATCCGACGTCCTTCGCTTGCAGTCTTCGTTGCGGAAAGCTGTAGCGCCGCCCGGGTATCTGTCGGGGCCAATTAGCGGCGCAGGAAATAGCGAATTGGAAGCTGCGCTTAGATGGGCAGTACGTCGTAAGAAAACATTTGAAAGAGCCAAGAGATTGGCTATCGAAACAGATGCTCCTGTCATTGTACAGTGGTTGGATCCTTCTCACTGCGTACACAGTTCGATTTTGCAGCAAACAAAGAAGAATAAGAAACGATCAGCACTGAAAATGCATCGCTAATGGATTTTGGTCAGCCTAGTAGTTAGTAACAATAAGAACTCTACTAGAGTTCTTTTAAACGTTAGAATAGACTTACTTTCATCCAACCACATGCAGCCTATATGATGTTCAATAACCCATTTCTGGTTTCTGGGGGAACACGAGACCTGGGTCACTAATCTAATAAGGGAATTAGAATAGAGATGTACTATTATGACGTCGATTACAAATCGGCAGAGGGCCAATGTAATGAAACCTGGTATCGAATTTGGATGCTAGAAGATAAACTTGTGATAACCCCCTATGTGTGCGATAGACTTTAGCAGAGTGAAACAATCTCGAGTCCGGGCCCTTTAACAAGTCCGTGAGCCATCGAGCTTATCCTTGGTGAATATGTACGAATGGAGAACAACGATAACTGACAAGCACCAAATAGAGAATTGGAAGCTAATACAATAGCCCTATAAGGCTTGGGCGATCCCATGACAACTCCTTCCTATCCTGTATAATCCACCCCACTTTCACGTTGTTTCTATCATCATCACTACCATCAATTCTTCAATACCACCATAGCTGGCACAGATGCTACCCCAGTTCTGTGACTGCTTTCATGTTCCAGAAAAACATTCAAAATCCACGACCCTCCCCACTTGCGACGTGCTTGCAGTTGCTATCTCCGCAGGGAAGTATCATTGCGTGGACATCCTGAAATTTGCGAGCGAAACCTGGCTTCGAACATCTGGAGATGGACCTGGTAGCCTAATACGTCTAACTGCTGCGGCATACCTATTCTGTAATGCGCAAGCACTTACCTACGACGGTTCTTATGTAACTCTCTGTACCAATGAGTTTGAGTCTATTATGCCGGGGAAGGTGTTTTGTAGGTACCTTTAAACTTGTTTCGCCATATAACTGATTGAAGACTTAACAAGCTTGCTAGAAGAGCAGAGAGGGCTCGCAAGATTAGAGGCATCACAGATTCTCATAGCAGGAGGCGGGACTAGTTCGTGTTGCCACCGTTGTGGGTGGACAAGCAAGAATGTGTATGCATATATGAAGTTATTGGAAACAAGGAACATTTGGCCAACAAATTTATTCCATATCTCCATCTCTAGGGTACTAGAGAAAGCGGAGACGATGCCAGATCCGGTTCCCGAGGAGCGAAGTACTCAGTGCGAGTGTGCATAGAGGCATGAAACATCGGCACACTGAGAAGATCGTCGCTGAAAACTAGACAGTCTAAGCACGAAGATTGGACTTTATCTGTATTGTGTCCTCCTGGGGAGAATAGATCCTAAATGTAGCGATCCCTCGCATATCATCTAAGACCAACTAAGAAGAATCTAACGAAGAACACAAAAACACGCCCGCTGAAAATAATCTGCTGCTGACTGACTCCGTATCACAGACAGTTTCTAGCCAGTGACTGACTAACCGCGGATCTCAGCTGCCCGTCTAACAAGCCGGGGCGGGAATCATGGGATGGATGATGGTGAGGGTAATGATACATGAAATAAACGCTATAAGCATCAAACAGATTCGACGATGTCCGCCTTGTTGCACACTTCATAGACATGAAACTGGAGCTGCAAGTTAACGCAAAGCGATTGGAGTGGCTGGAGTTAACAGATGTACTTACCAGGTTACTCGACAATGTTGGAAGAATGCAATGGATCTTGGCATGATGACTTCAGATCCCGAAAGTCCTGACAAGATCTCCCCCTCGCCTATGTTCTGATCAAAGCGGATATACAGTGCAATTGCACAATAAAGCTCATATACGCTATCGAACATGTGTAAATCGCTCAAGATCACCGTATTCCATTCTTCTCATCACAGCAGCCCCGTTACCATGTCGAGAGATCTTCTACCTTCACGATACCAAGTAGATGCTGGTCGGCCGCTGAAATAATGGGACGGATCGGGAAGGTATGGATGAAGGGAAAGACCAATGCGGGGGTGACAGCAGAAATCGTAAAGACTGAGGAAAACTACAATGAGCCAGCTCGAGGATAACGATTGCCAAGCTGTGACGGATGTGTTGCCTAGATAGAAGCCAAGCAGTGCTTTAGCAACGGCATACCACTCAGCTTATCATCCCAGCTGAAAAGATGCGACAAGACGTGTCTTGGGAAGGATAAGGTCGTCGGTTTGCTACCATGTTATCGCCTGGGACACTGACATTGCCCGGAGAGGTAATGATATCACCAAGCTCTATTGATTCCTGTTCCGTACCCCTATCAACATTCAAAATGTTGACAAGTTTCTGTATGAGTTGGATATGCGAATGGAAGGCTGAGCCTTCTTTTGCTTCAGCGCCATTTGACTTATCCTCAGAATCCCAATCCTCGTCTGCAAATTGTTGAATGTGCCGGGAGCTCTCAAAGTTTTTTGAATGAGCTCGCTTATGAAACTCATAACAAAAGACCTCTGTAATATTGACAACTTGCGTGATCAGACGCAATTTCTCATTTACGAAGATCGTACTTGCGTTATAATCCGCTGATAATGCTGCTCTGACTTGGCTCTGGAACTGCCCGGCAATTCGACTGAGAAATGTGCGCTGTTCTCGATGGTTCTGACGGGGTGGTCCCAGCTCATCCAGCTCGTCATTACATATCTTCAGTTGTTGGTCAATGTCTGCCATCATCTTAGGGAACTCCCTTGTAGAGATATCCAACAACAGACCCCGTAACTGTTCCTTCAATGCTAGAATGCCTACTCTGTCAGGCGGGAGCTGATTCCAAGGGGGATTCCGGAAAGTCTGTTCAAGTTGATGAAGCTCGACTTTCGAATCATCAGCACCGCGATTGCGAACGATATAGTAACCCAGGGTGAGTGGCCTTCGCTTCCCTTGAAGAAGATCGCAAACTGCGTCTTGAGCACCTTTTTCAGTGACCAAATCGGGCTTGGTGAGAATGCCAAGGGTACGTTCTCCATCCTTATCAAACTCTTCGGCGAGTTGCAGGATCTCTTGGGTGGCGATGTCAACATTGCTCGGCAAAACAGCCAAGATGACTGTGCGCTCGTCTTTAATGTACTTTCGGACGAGCTTGTTCACCATCTCCATGTCATTTGTCCCTTAGTGATGCCATGGCAATTTTCTACTGTGGTCGCGACTGTCAAACAAAGGGCTGGCCTAATTAAAGATCCCATTGTTGCATTATGAAGCTACGAAAAAAACTATTGCGTGCAGTCATTATACTTCAAGAAGCTTTGTTTCATGGCCTGATCTATTCGCCATCTACAAGTGCAGAGGGCATCACTGCCGAGATCGCCCTAGGACCTGAAGGCGCTACAGGTTACGACGCTTCTTCGTATCGCGGTTTTGATGTCAAGGGCAAGGGGAAACTGCCCAGAACTCTCTATTGGGCACGGTACCCCTGCTATCTGGTTTAAACTCAACCCGAACGATATAGCGAGTCCGGTAGAAGTCGGGCTAAGACAAGTGAAACCGAAGAAAACCTAAAGGGTCTTGGCCGGGAAAACAAGAGAGCACGACTCGCCTTATAAGATCCTTTCAGCTCGGCCATTTTTTGTCACCAGGAGATGGCTATGTTCTTTCAGTATTACGTGATGGTTGCGAAAGGTGCGATATTTGGGCCGATTAGTCAGTAGTCCGGGGCAGTAGAGACAAACAAAAGGAGCGCGCTCCAACTTCACGGCCTCCTCTGCCTGCAGGGTAACATGTATAAGTTCCCTTCTCACTGACGTTTAAGGAGAGAGGCAAGTTGCATAGCGGCAGCGGGTGACCGAATATGTTGATAGTGCTTTTGCGGAGGTTCGTGTATGCCACACCTGGATCTGGCATGTTGGTGATCGAAGGCAGATGAGTTGTGTTGGGAGAACAAGACCACTGTCTATCAAGCGCGACCGATAAATGGTGTTGTGTACTATATATAATCTTGCAGTCTCGCGTAGCTACCCTCCTTATATTCTCCCTGAACCTTGACCAAATTTATTATCATAACATGAAGAAGATAGTCGTCAGCATTGCAAGCTTACCGACTTGCTGGGTTATAAATTGGGAAAAATTCCACTACTAAGATGAAATTAGTGTTCGGGCTGCAACCTTGGGCCCTTTCGAGCGTCCTAGCCACTCGAGGGTTTAGGATGCTGTAAGCTGTGGCACATTTTTTAATCACTCTCCGACTCCATTTCGCAATCATCCTCCGGCTCTGTTTTATAGTCATCCTCCGACTCCGTTCCATAGTCACCATCCAGCTCCATGCCAAGATCCAGATCCCGATCAATGTCATCGTGTCGCACGCTGGCAAGCAACCAATACAGCTTGAGCAACCGTGGACATCGGAGGCCTTGAATCTCGTCCATGCCTTGCAGCCACAACAGAATGCATTGCGGACCTATTTTTTCCAGGTCGTCCCAGTCGTTCCATCCCATGTAATGAAGAGCAGTGGCGCCCAATAGACTCACACCAGACCGGTCAGTTTTACCATCAGCCACCATACATGCGGCAACAAAATCCTTTACTGGCTTGACCCATTTACATGAGACTACCGGATATGATTTACCGGTCTGCTCTCGCGCTTCGTCCTCGTTTCCATACTTCGCATCTAGCATTTCCCTGTGTAACGTCTGCCAGCACAAAAGCTTTGGAAACCGACAATTGTTGCATCGCGATCCTGGTCCTTCGCTTTGCGCCTTGTAATCTTCCAAGACTTTGAGCCAGACATGCGCTTCACTCGTATGATCTTGATAGTAACACTCCTCAATCATATGTGTATCAGCATCATCGCCGCCTGGCCCATCATGTTTTGATTTCTGGATGAAGCAGAGCGTACAGTGGACTCGATTTCCGCGGATAAGCTCTTGTAGTTTCGTAATAATGTCATCAGGTAATCCCACGTGACGCGGGAAGTGTGACGTAGTGCAATGCATGATGTAGTAGTTCTTATTGAAAACAGACTTTTTCTCAGGGTCGCCAGCTACAATGAATGGTGGAGCAGAATAGCCGTCTGTATGCATTGTGCATATTGGCGACTTCTGTCTTTCGGCAAGTTCGTCGGGCATGATTGGTTGTCTGCTTCTAGATATCCTCTGAAGGTAGCTGAGTTCTCGTGCTATGATTCAAGTAAGGTGTTGCTGGACCGATGTTTGGAATGGACAAATATTTCAAACCCATTAACGCGGCTTGGGGCGGACGTTGGGGCGAGTGTAAGAAAAAAAGCTGGCGACTAATTTACCCCTTTATCAACCTCTCAGATAGTCACGTGATAATGGCGAAGGCACCAAAAACCAAGGGGTTAGGGGCGTCCCTCTTTCGTTAGGCCATGGATGTAAGAAAAAGAAAAAAAAACACATGATTCGCGAAGGACAACAACTCATTTCAACATTTCTGACGACATTAGTGATATTCGATCCTTCAGTGAAAGCTTTTCCCAACCCCTACAATGTTTTTATCGGCTTTTTATGTATCATTCACGCAATCGGGTTGACCCTAGTCCTACAGTCCAAAATCAATTGTTGTACAATTGATTTAATTTACCCCACTTTACAGGGGGTAGATTCGATTTTTGACAAGGGGTAGACTTGAATTTCGAAAAATGGACTAGCGTTGGGGTAAGCTCGACTTTGACAGGGGGTTGACTTGAATTTCTGATTGGTGCTTGGCTACACGTTCGTTCAGTCAAGACAACACGTTGATAGCAGCGCGTCAAGTTCTGATTCTAGCTTGCCAGCACCTTTCGCGACGAATGTGACAGCCAGCCAGCAATTACTATTGATTTTGATTTTGAGAAACGATGTATCAGACCATGGCACTCAACTCTATAACGGAGCTTAGCCCTACTGTGCGCAGTCGTGGTGGTAACATGACAGGGTACAACAAAACCGGTCCGTGCACATGCTCTGCGTTGGTTTCCTTTGCACTTCGCCTAGTAATTACTACAGTCCGAATCAACTCTAGTAGATTTGATTCTATTGACCCACTTTAAACCTAGTAGGGTTGATTATGGCCAGGGTGTAGCGTTGATTGACATCATTCGGTAGTGCTGATCAGAACAGGGGTTTATCCAGGGCGCGACGCGTCCTTTCGCGTAAAGGGTTAGGGTTACAACTTCAAAAGATTAATAACGATACTTAGAGGTATATGTACTACCGAAGTTGACTACTTTCATCGTCGCATCGTGGATCTATCCTAAGCTGTATGTTGAGAGGATTGGAAAGTCCCAAAGGATGTACAACATCGTGTATGATGGAGTAGTCACCTAAGCATACGTCTTGGCCGCTGTTTTTAAAAACAAGCTTAGCTCCCAGTCTCGGAAAAGTTATGCTTGTCCGATGCTTGTGGTAAATATTTCGCTGGAAGTCGGGAATCAGACGTTCGAGATATTTCTTAAGGCATCTCTTCCCAGTGGCTGCTTGCATGTCTCGAATGTCAAAGGCAGGAAGAGAAAACAAATAAGCGTAGAAGTTGAGCAGCTGCCAACGCTCCCACGCTTCTGTTCCATGAAAACCGAATTCTATTTCGGACTCGATCGAAATGTTCGACTCGTTCTTGAAAAATTCAAAGCCTCTGGGACACTCGTGACGTCTAAAACAAGGGCAGAATCGCCCGGATAAGGCATGGTGGACCTCGGCAACGAGACGATATGTAGCAACCTCGTGTTGACCGGGTGGGCCAAGAGATACACCTTCAGCCAAAAGAGCCGAAACGTCAACATTTTTGCTTTCCATAAGACGAGTTAGCTCCTGTGGGCCAAGGCAGCTCGCAATCTGCTCGAGAGGCACTTGTGTAGCGATTAATTGCAAGTACGCAGTACGCAGCTGCTGACGTTGTAGGTCCGTTCTGCAATGGCAAAAACCAAAAGCGAGCCATTCCTGGTCAAGTGGGGTAAGTATATTGCTAAAAGCTTGAAACAGTTTTGCGTATAACAGGACGACCATGGCCTGCTTTAGCGGTAGCTTTTGCCATTCTGCTATCTGGTGGGGCAGAGCGAGCATTGTTTTCGTGAATAGAAGAGAGTATTGCTGATGTAGATATGAGCCATTCACAGATGGCTCCTGGAACCGATTGAGCGTTCCCTCCTCCAAATACCATTGGAAACTATGGTTTGTTTGCCCTTCGCATCTTGTGTATTGCCACAACACAAATTGGTGCAGGTGCTGGTGGAGACACTGGCTATCCACCCATTCCTGTATGGCCTTTGAGCTGTAACAGTGGAGAGCCTGCTTGAAAACATAGGCCAAGTGGTTAACCTCTGCATTACTCAAACATTTACTGAAGCCAAACGTGTAGCAAAGGTCATCATCAGCAAAAAGCTGCTTCACCAGTATTGTGTTAGGGACTTGTTTGTTTGTCGGCGCATATCAGCGTAAAGCAAACCTCAGATAGTCGACAGAGTTAGGACGGCCTTGGATCCTGCGAGTAAAAACATGAAACTTCCAGTCCCTTTTTTGGCACGTTATTCCGCAGTAGGCCTTGTAGCAAGCAGCGCAACGGAAGAGGGCCGTTCGGTATTTGCAGAAGCAAGCGCTTGGCCTATATGCCTCCAATGGTGGCATAGCTTCGATGCTTTCAAGGCCCTCTTTCTCTCGTAAGAAGTTGATCTGCAGAATTTCTGCGTCACCCGCTGTCATAACCCTCGGTGAACTCCACCGACCGCTACAAACAGTCACAGAACCCGGCTTTTCGTGGTCCGGTGTAATCAAGAAGCCATCATCAACAGAGTTGTGCGAAAAGGTCATCATTCGTCTATCAACCAGTCAGAACCTTTCACAGTTTCCTTGCATATAAACACTTACTTGATCTCTATATGTGTTGGCTCCATCTTTGCGAGTTCTTCCCTTAGGATCGACGACAAACCGTGGGAAGACTGAGCCAGAGGCTGTTCCTGTTGCAAACGTGCGGCCGAGAATGCCTTTTTCAAGATAGCCTTGAGTATTTGTAACATTCTCTGTACTCCGAGCTCAAACTTGTCCTTTTGTGCGGCTGTTGTGAAGTAGCGTTGCGGCTTCCATCGATGTATTATTGCATTATGGCTACCTCGGACTCTCATACTGGGATAGACAGATTTGATGAACGCATTGCAAAGAAAACAGCAGCGCTTGCTGCATCCAACATATGGATGGACGGTAAAAGTTCCAACCTCATCGGGGAAGTGGATGTTGAGATGGTACAACGCCTGGAGTTCGGCATGTATATGTTGAGCGTGTCGGTTCTGTTTGAGAAGAATTGGTAGGTTCCTCTCAATTCTTGTAAGCGTGCGACGAGGAATGAGTTGTACTGGAAATCCAAGCCTTTCCAATACTTTCAAAACTGAGTCAGCATGCTTTACACAGTCTCCTTCAGGTTGGACGCGATATGGCACAGTGATGTAGTTGATAGAACGGGAGCCCTTTATCTTTCCGCTTCCAGAAACACCTCCACACTATAGAACATGCGGGCGAGAAAGAGTACAGAATCATGGAATACCTTCCCCTGTGCACAATGCATCTTGAAATATCGTCTGATGTGAGAGCTCAGGGCAACTTGGCCATGGTTCGTTCTCCAAAGGTTGAGCGTGTTTCGCATGAGACATTCCAGGTCGTTGTTCCAGCTTATTTCGGAACACACTGGCCTATCGCTTAATTGCTAAGCCAAGGAAAAGACTTTGTCTATTTGAGTGGCGATATTGCTGGCATCAGACAAGCTACATGCGACAGCCGAATTTACTTCAGGCACCGGAGAGTCATCGTGATCAAAGCAATATTGTAGACCGTGATCGTCAATCCATTCGGGTACTCCCGCCACAGTCGAGTCACCAGGCACACTGTTATAGGTGCCGTGACGAAATGATTCATCATGTCCATCAGCTTGAGTTGCTTTCAAGGCCTGTCCTATAGCATTTATATAGTAATCAATGCGCTGCCTTTGCTAGCGAATCACCAAACTCGTCATATCATTAAAGTTGGCGTCGGCCGTGGAGGCATCTGTTGTCTAAGTGAGATAATGGGCCCTGGACATAGGAGTAGATACACCCATACCTGATTGCGAAGCCTTTTCCATCAAATTCTTCCATTTAGGCAGGAAGTCCTCTTTATCTTTCTCATCAAGACCATTATTTTTGGCGCAAATAAAAGTGATGCTATCGTTTCCGGTGTGTTCAATCAGGATAACACTCGATACATGCTTTGCATCTTGGTTTCCTAACTTGGGGGGAGACATGAACCTAGCCAGTATCTCTGCCAGACGGTCCACCAGCACATTTTTGAGTCTCCGGAGACGATTGTCTTCGCTGTCAGCCTCGAAGTGGTCTCCCAACTTTCCCGCTTCTGGATCGACCGGACCATCTTGAGAAAGGTCGACATCCACCGTTTCTTGGCACCTTAAGCTTTCACTGTCTGTGTCGATGGGGTTGCTGACCGAATGTGAGGTTAGGGCAACTCGTGTAAGTGACGCCAGGAGGCAGATGGCATCTATCCTGTCCTGGTGGAGGGAAGAGTTGCCCTGCATACTGGAGACTGCTGGTAAAGTGCCAGGATGCATGGCTATTACTAATTATGTTGACTTTAGCTAGTGAAGGCTGCCCCAGAGACACAAAGGCACAGACGAGCTGCTATGAGGTGGTCGGATCCAGCTTTGGGTTGTAATAGTCCTGATCCATGATCTGATGGTTCGTGCATGCCACTAACAGTTGCAATCGCCACATGTCCGTACCAGTGGCTACAAGGAAGGAATTGTAAACTAAAAAGTCTTAAGCGCTATAGGCCTGCGGCTTTGGATCCAAGGGGCAAACTGGGTTTAGGGTAAGTTTTGCTTTCTTGATTATTATGACAAAACCGCCAGACTCCAAATGGGCCAATAAACCAAAGCTTGGACGGCAGAGCCTGCTGATGATGTGGTGACAATTGAACGAGTGGTTGTTTCTGTAATTGGGGTGGCCAATGATTTAGAAAAGGCGATGTCCATAAAGAAGTCTCCCTAGCTGCAACCTGTTATTAACTCGAATGCAGAAGAGCCGAACGATGCTCGGTGCGGCTTGTTAGCTTCACCGGACGAATAGAAGCATGTCATCCTGGGCGAAGAGATGATATGAGAAAAGATGAGAAGCGAGGGGCAGTAGGATGTAATTAAACATACGAAGAACAAAAACTATAATTTATTATGCTTACGAAAAACAATTGATGCTGACCTATATGATTGTCATTTCTTGAATAGGTTAAATGTGCTTTCCACGTTGTCTCCTTTTCTTCTTGTTGGGGAAAAAAACAGACCAACTGTGATATCACATTGGAACATGACTGTTGGCTGCATGGCCATGTTGACATGGGTGAAAAGGGGAATGGCTGGTAAGCAGCCACCCTCAATGTTGAATTCTGTTAGTCTAGGTCGGTCCGTTCCCACCTAGATCCTCTAGCAGCGAGTAGAATAGCCATGCTGGCTCCATGTCGTAGTAATGGAAAACCATGGTCTTATTGCCGCCACTGCAATAGCCAAGTCTTAGCAAGCAAATTAAACTATGCATTAAAAACAGGCCAAGATAGTAAATAGTGATGATTAACTTTATCCATAAGTCTTTAGGTAAGAGCCCCTACCTCATCGTCATAACTAAACAACAAACCGACGCGCTGGTTTTAGGGATCCGGCTTTTCACCCTTATAACGTCGCTTCCTGACGGGCGACGCCTAATAGGATGACACAGACAAGGGCAAGGAGCTTATGATAGGTTTAAAGTGGGTTAGCAAAGTCTAGTGGAGTTGATTTTGGACCGTAGCGGACGATTTGCATCGTCATTGGCTGATGATCCCTACAAGGGCCCCGTACTCCACTTTAACCTGGAAGAGGCTTCTCAATAATGTGACCCAAGCGAAGTAGCAGGTGTAGATAGATATTGAACCATCTAAAATTGAACAACCCACAGACTCATGAGTCAAACTACCTAAGTCTCTACCTAACATTATTGTCAACGTTTGTAAATACGCTGGCTTCTTCCTTTGACTTAATCCTCCAGGATGATACGAGAGTCTGTCATCATAAGTCCAAGCACTGACCACTTTGGCAAATTGTGATTCCTTAGCTGCTGGGAAACCCCCCATTGCAGCTTACATTCATTATTTCGGGTGATGGAGATAGCAAATAACCCAGCAAGAGTAAAGCCGCTAGGCGGCTTTAGAATTAGTGACCGAAGTCAGACGGGTCAAGACTGGTCAGTTAACGTTAACATAACCTTAATCTCAAACGATCCGAAGCTGATCTGATAATAGCTTATACTTGAACACCATATTGCTAGTATCAGCATAACCGTTTTTCGATCATTGCTCATTTTTCCGAACACTTGCGGCATCATCTTATCAGGCGACAAAATGTATGATCAGGTTTAATTTATCAAAGCCTGGGCAAATAACGAGACTTGTGGTAAACTATATTGGCGCACAGTCAAGCTGATACAGCAGAGCACGACCGGACGATCAAGCTCTTGTGCTGAGCACCAAAATATAACCTGGCGAGAGCTGATACTCTTATAAGGCGTCGCTGAGATCAGCCTCGGTCAATCCAGTTTCTCCCTATTGATATATTTCCTGTCTCCTATCTTCCAACTTTACTGAAACATTCATTCGTATGCTTTCGACTTATCTTTATACTATTTATCAACTCGCCCCCTACTGATGGCGTTATCGACCTCAATGGTGTTGTAATACCCTTTATTAATGGAATCAAGAATCCTGTCCCGAGCCCATACCGCTACCGCCACCATTATAATTGTGAGGAAGATGATCACCCCTACGCCTACGTATGTAGCAAACCTTGCTGACAGGCTACTTGTACACCACACGAGAAGCCCGACAGGAGTCGCAAGGACAGTGATGTCCAGCAGAAAGAGAGGAATCGAGCCTACAATGAGATCGATTCTTTGGAAATAAGGCTTTGATCTATGAAGAGTAAACTGGATTATTATCGAAGTTGTGACAGTGGCGATCGCGGCCATTATAGAGCCCATCAGAATAGTCACTGCTGGAGAAGATGTTTCATCCCGTCCGGCAAGGGCAACGAGCACAAGCGATATGGCGCCCAGGTAGGCTGCAAATACCGAGATGTAGTTATAGTACTGCACCAACCTTGAAAGAAAAAGTGTTGGAGAAGGGCCCAGTTCTTTCTTAACTGTCAAAGCGTAGCTTGTTAGGCATGGAAGATAAATTGCTGTATTTTTTCGTCAGACTTACGTTGAAACATTTCGATGCAGCGGGTGATACAGATGTTGTCTGCAAGAACGAAAAATGTAGCAGATGGCCTTTCGTACATATAGTGTGCCACTTCAATACATTTTCACCCTACCAAATGCCGGCCAATTCTGGATCGACCGTATCTAAGAGGAATTCAACTGGACGGGTTATCCTTTTCTTCCAAATATTGGAAGCATACTACGTATTTATCTCCGTCCGATCTCAATACATATATTCCATAGTGACTAATCTTCGCTCCAGAGGGGACCGCTAATTGGTTTTCCAGACCACGGCAGGAGCTCCTGATGTTACATAGCTTAACTTTGCACATAGTCCTACGTACCGAAATCAGCTCCACTACAATTCTTTTCATATCGTAAACACATAGAGCGAAAGTATTAGGTTATTATCTGGAGGCGTCTACCGTTCAATGGAGACTACAGCTAACCTGTGGAGCCCGGGAGCCGCATTCCTCTATAATATATGCCTCTTGCCTGCGATGCTCACGGATCTTTACTGTGGAAATACGTCTTTTTGGGCAGCATGGGATCATTTGTGATCCTCGATTTCAATGAAACACTCGCAATACCAACAGGCCACAGTCTGGCGGCTTTGAAGCCGGCACAAGCGCTGAATCTCTTGATGGCTTTCTCCCAAGCTTTGTGATACATCGGTCACATCAGCGACGATCATTATGTTGGCGACTACCCCCAAACATGGCGGGTCACCCACGAATCCTAGTGTACTAACTATCCCACGCATCCGCTCCAGATACACGAAATAAATCGCCCTGGGCTACATCCTTACTGCCAAGCGATACAGTCATATGCACTTGAGTTGGGCTTGCGGTCGTGAGTCGTGAGTTGTTCTTTGTTCAACGTTGGTTCGGTCGTGATTGGCTGTTCTAATTGAGGGCCGAAAACGGACGTTTGGCCCTGATGTGGTTGGTGATGACGTAAGGTTTTCGTAGTGTAAATTAAGTTTCTTGGTCAATTTTGGCCGTAACAACCGATTGAGATTGGGTGTCCAGGCCTTCCCAGCTTTAGTGTGTGCATGTGAGCTCTTACAGTAGAAGCTAGTTTTACTACGCAGTATGTGCAAAGCAGCATATAAACTCAAAATATCGTATTCCAATCCACGCGTCATACCGGCATCATGAGTTTGACTTAACCCCCCTCCCACGCGCCCTCCCAAAGCTTGTGAATACAAGTATTTCCAATTGATCTCTCCTCCTTGATGTTTATTTTCTGCTCCTATTTTGTAACGAGGAACCTGTGCTATTAACGCTTCTTCCTGCAAATGCCGCCCCTTCCAAATCAGTTTCGCTGTTGCGATTGCAAGCGTGATTTCAATACAGAGAAAAGTCTTTCACAGCATCTTGAGGACAGCCCGGCACACACACGCAAAGTATCCCAAAAGCGTACAGGATGCAACATGTGTACAAAGACCTTCGACAGCAGGGCTGCATTAGACCAGCACAAAGCGTCGATTCGACACCAGCCATTATGCCACATCAAATGTCTAGCGAGTGGTAAATGCAGGAAAACATTTGACTGCCCGTCGGCGCAGCTGCATCACTTGGAAAGCGGAACTTGTCCGTCAAAGATAGGAAAGGCACAGTTAAATGCATTCATTGTAAAGAACGACATAAAAGGGATCATCGCAACCCAAGGCTCAACCATGCGACTCTTAGACGACGACGTGTCTGAGACTTCGACTTCGTCAACAAGCAGTCCACTGCTGACTCCTACATCTACGGAATTCCTTGAACCCTATCCATTGCCTATACAAAGTCCATATTCAAGTATTCCGGATGTTTCAGATCTCGTTCAAGCAGTCAACCGGCGATTGGGTGGTGCAAATGGGTTTACACGATGTCCCCTTTGCCCACGCAGACGTACCCGCACATTCGGCCGTGAGGCTCTTCAGCAACACTTATCGTCGGGCTTTCATTCCAAGATACCCCCAACAGCCGTGGTCCGGAGTACGACAGATGAGATATCGTTCCATTGTCCATTGGCCTTGACTAAGGGCAGCAGCACAAGCAAACCTCCAAAAACATTCTCGACCGTGAGTGGTTTGGCACAGCATGTGGAGAGTGGCGCCTGCTATGGAGGCAAGGAAACATTGCACCGTGCGGTGGAATATCTCCAGAGTGAAATGAAGACTTTGAATCTGAGCAGGCTAAAGTTGCTGAATTGAAGCTTGGGTTTATTTGCCTAGATTGTTTATTCATTGGATGAGTGAAAGTCTTGGCATGAATCAACTGTTCTCGTCTGAATTGTTTTAACTCAAGTTTAAGAGGGAATGCGTCGTCTGTTAGTAATGACTCTAAATACAAGACTCTGCTGGACTTTACGCTATTTTGTGTGTCTTTTATTCGTCCTTGGTCCTACAGTGGAAGATTGATTGCTTTATAATTGATTTGATTAACCTCGCTTTACAAGAGATAGATTCGCTTTTCGACCGGGGGGAAAACCTGGAAGAGGCTTCTCAATAAAGTGACCCAAGCGAAGTAGTAGGTGTAGATAGATATCCAATTGTCTGACATTGAACAACCGACAGACTCATGACTCAAACTGCCTGAGTTTCTGCCTGATATTATTATCAACGTTAATAAATACACTGGCTCCTTTGAGAGTCTGTCATTATAAGTCCAAACAGTGACCACTTTGGCAAGTTGTGATTCCTTAGTTGTTGGGAAACCCCCTCATTGCAGCTTACATTCATGGTTTTGGGTGATGGAGACAGCCAATAACCCAGCAAGAGTTTATTCAGTTCGACCTTCCATTCTCATCTGGCACCATAGGTTAAGTTACGTAAAAATACCAAGGCAGGAAGATCTCAAGGCACCACTTGCATGTTACAAGTCAGTCTACCTAGCCGATGTTCTTAAATTTTGTCGCTTGTATTCTTCCCTCCAACTGAAAAGTGTGAACTTGTTAAAGCTAGATGGAGACAAATCACAAAAACGAATAACTAATGGGTAAAGTCTGGTAAGTAGGTCGCCATAACAAATAAGAGTAAAATATGAGTGGGCACATAAAGAAAAAGATGCTACATATGCAAGTCTACAGGAAATTCTATTGGCTAATTGTTTGATGAGGCTCTGCATAAATGAAAAGGCGTACATCACGAACTGGATTCGACATGGAACAACTTCTAAAGATACACGCTGCTATGGTAACTGACTCCTTTCTACGGGATAACCACGTTTCCGTCTAAATTAAGTAACCTAGCAGTAAGGTTGATTTTAGAAACTCTTGAAAATCATTCATTATATTTGCGCGTAGGGCTTTGGTCCCGAAAAATTGTCCATGTTATAATCGTATCTAAAACTCTAAAGTGTCTGGTCTCGTTCAAGTTCACCATCACTTCAGTCCAGTCATCCATGGTATTGTCCGCGTGTTTATCTGTCAAACACCACTCTGTAGATTTCTGTCACAAAAATCAGACACTTGAATTGCGTTAGCGGCTGATTACTTCCTAGGAAAGAAGAACTTGCAAACCTAGTAATACTGAGTATAAGTACAGTTCGGGCAAACCCAATGAGTACAATCGCCCGACCGTCCTCCGGGGGGACCTAGGCACCCGTCCATTCTATTCCCAAGCTCACCACACTGACAGCATGTCCAACCGTGTGCCTTTAGGTCTGATTTATAACATTCCAACCTCCCGCAGAGGTTCTCGTCGGACACGGCCGTAAGAGACCTTCCGTTCTGGCACATAGACCATCTTCCGGTACGTGAGTTATACCTGGCTTGCGCGCAGTACTCTGGAGGACTATATTCTTTGTGTCCACAACGGTATTGTCTGTAATAACGGTAACACATAACTTTTTGAAAATCAGATCGGCTTTGAATCAATAAAGGAAAAAAGGATAGGAAAGAATGAATCGATAAGCGAATTCAAGACGAACAAGAAATCCCAAGGAGTGCTAATCCCCCGTCTTTATTTCATGAAGCGGCGGGTCTTTCTTATCTCTCCATTAGACGCGCGGTAAATGAGTGGACACGAAATCTCTCTGAATGTGACACTGACAGTATGAGGAGTTACCGCGCGGGTTGCTGTCCAATCGCCACAATGCACTGATAAAGCACCTAACCCCGCAATTTGTGTCGATAGGTCACGTGGATCGTCAAAGGTCAGTCAAGATCGTAAAGCCATTATAAAATGTTAGCCTGCCCCGTCTTTCTCCTAAAAACAACGTTTTCTCGAACTGACTTACTGTCCGTAAGCCATGACTTCCAAGATTTCGAACAACGCACTCTCACCGCCCCAAACACCACCGACATGGAGTGTTATCGGTTACTCTCTGAGTGACAGAGACACTAATTTAGAGGTGGAGGTTATGTGCAATGACAAGTGTTTCGTCATACATTCATCCGCCGACTATTTTTCTGATTCCCCACAGTTGAAAGAACGCTATCTGTTCTTTCTAAAAGTTGCTGAAGCATACGAGCTAGATGACTTCACTGTCGAAGATTTCTGGGACTGGATTGTCGAGCCCCTACTTCCCCTTTTTCGAAGATTATCTTCCCCGGAAAACGCAGGGCGATCGACTCTGCATGATTTTTTTAAACCCGAAACTTTTGTTTACACCTTGCGGGCGGATTCCGAAAAGCTTATACCAGAATTGGATGGAGAGGGGCAGAAGGAACCTCGATTTGGTATTCTTCTTACCGACGATCTATTTGCGCCATGGCCATCCTTCAGCCCATCTGAGGTGCTAATTTGCCAAGAGAAAGTTGTTGGGCCACCGTCCCATAAGCCGCGGAAAGTGCTCTTGAATGACGGTACAACTGCGTTCTTGAAGCTCGTGCACCGTGGTGACAAGCAGTTCCTGAAGACTGAACTGAGTACGTACAAGAAGATCGACGAGGCGCGGTTTGCCGACAAAACCAGGGTTCCACGCCTCCTCGGTCTAGTGAGAGATGACGATAACGTTGTTTTTGGTCTCATACTCTCTTATATCGACTGCCAACGTGTAACGCTATCGTGTGCAGTGCAGCCGGAAACACCGATTGAGTTAAGAGAGAAGTGGGTTGCACAAATTGAGGACACCGTTGATCAGCTGCATGATGCTGGAATCATTTGGGGGGATGCCAAGCCGGACAACGTCTTGATCGATGTAAATCAGGATGCTTGGGTTACTGATTTTGATGGTGGGTATACAGAGGGATGGGTACCTAAGGGCTTGGCTCAGACGATGGAAGGCGATCGTGTTGCTCTCAAGAAGATAGTAGAATACATCCGCGCCTAATATACGCAATCCCGAAGGCGGCTAAAGATTTCCCAACTCCTGCCCCCCCTAGTACTACAGTCCGAAATCAATTGTTGAACAATTGATTTAATTTACCCCACTTTACAACGGGTAGAATTGATTTTTAACAAGGGGTACACTTGAATTTCGAAAAATGGACTAGCGTTGGGGTAAGCTCGATTTTGACAGGGGGCTGACTTGGACTTCTGATTGGTGCTTGGCTAAACGTTCAGGCAAGACAACATGTCAACAGCAGCGCGTCAAGTTCACTTCGTAGCTTGCCAGCACCTTTCTAGATAATTCAACCCAACGGACTTCTGGTCAAGAATACTTTCGCTTAGAAACCCCCTGATGTTATGAACACATATGTCCAAGTTTATCAGTGATACGCATGTGAACATCGAGAGGCTAGAAAAAGCATCCACATCAGCGGTTTCTTCACTATCATTCCATCAAAAAGCCATATTTTCCATGAGATAGACCGTCCCTTACTTTTAGAAGGTACTTATTCAATGAGATACTTGGAAATTGCTACGTAGTCTTGTTATATTATCATGAAAGCCTACTGTACGCAGTCGTGGTGGTAATTCGACGAAATATAACAAATGTGGCCCGTGCACGTTGCTGGATCATCAGTGCACGCGTCATATCTGCGTATGTCGTCGAGTCACCATAAAAGCTGATCCGTGCATGAGTGATATCCCTGTAGGCAAGACAACATTCTGTACAGCGAAGGTTTTTTTACTTGAAAATTGATACGCTTCTGGCACAGGTTACGGAACCCCAACTGGCAATGCGCGGACGACTACAGATTTCACTGCATTTTTAATCCCACACAAGGATCTAGAAAATCATTGCCAACTGAAAGAGGATCTGTGACTACCTGGTATGACGGATCTTGTAGGGACCCCAATCTTGTAACCGATAGGCCATTACATATTGTGTCAGCAGACTAGCCAGCCGTGTCCTCAGAAGACTTCTCTCACAAGAGAGCAAATTTCTACCAAAAGCTTAACACACTTTATTCCTGAGCCGATTTCCAGCGCGCAAGGGAATCAACTATCTCAGGATAGAAGGGAGACCAGTAATATTGGTCTAGGTGACCCTAGTAGTCAATGACAAAATCAATTGTAGTAGAATTGAATTCTTTGCCCCGCTTTACAGGGGGTAGAGTTGAATTTATTGACAGGGGTAGAGTTGATTTTTTGTTAACCAATTAAAATTCGCCACTGTTATTTGTAAGGAACGCGACGCGATAAGCGCGTATAGCCCTAGATTTGTAGCTTTCACTTTTATTCTGGGAAGATAACTTAAACTATGCTTCCTTACCATGGAAGAACTTAGCCCTTTCGTATACTACAGATCGTATCGGATATTAGTGTGTCAGACATGTCACTCTGGTTGTGTAGCAGATGAGGTTGCCACTCATTTGCGAAACAGGCATAAATCTATGACACCAGCTGCACGACGTCGATTAGCTGAAATTATCGACAATCTTCCAGGAATTATCAGGAACCAATCGCAATTAGCCGATGAATTCCAGTTTCCCCCTCCTACAATTCCTCCGATTCCAGAGCTTGACCCCCCGCAACCTGATGGGCGAGGATGTCGAATATGCCAGCTTGTTTTCAGGGACGACCAAAAGATTCAACAGCACTATACCACTCAGCACTCTTGGACTAATCCTCAAGGTCGCGGAAGGCCCAGAGTACACGACGCCTATGTACGGCCCGAAAAACCATGGAGAGAGGGTGTTATGTGTCAGAGGTTCTTTCGATCTAGGGCGGCCAGTGGCTGGTTTGAGGTTGGTCGCAGTCGGACAGGCCGTGGGTACATATCGAAAGCCAATGCGACAGTCATCACGAAGCAGCCAATGCGCAGCAGCAAGGTATCGCCAGAAACGCGTGCACACATTGATGAGGTGTTGAAACGCGATAAGATGTATCGGGATGCTGAAACTCAACCACGTTTCTACAGCAAGACTCTTGGCGACGACTCGTTTGCAGCAACAAGTCTATGGTTGGAACGTACACGATGGCCAATCATGTTCAAGAATGTGCGGCGAGACATTCTACTGGCAATGACACGCCTCCCAATTCACGCCAAGGTCGGTTCAGTGGAGACAGACTATGTACTTGGACAAGGACCATTCGAGGGTGATACCGATATCATAATCTCAAGGGAGGACGAGAAGAAGATAACTTGTCTCTTAAGCGCTATTGACATAATGCTGGATCGATGCGAGCTTACCGCGCAACACACAAGTCAGGTGCTTCTATGTTGGCTGGCTAGCTCTAGACTGGATATCTATCAGCCGAAGCCATTTGCTCTGAGAATCGAAGAAAACACGCGCAAGAGGTATCGACTCTTGTGGAAGCGGTTCATCGCGTTCGTATTACGAGCATATCTATTGCCGGATGCGATCAGAGAGGAGGAAGTCAACATTCGCCTCGATGGACGAATAGCGAGTCAAGTAAAGCGCCTCTGGGAACATCCAGTATGGCAGTGTATGAGCATGAAGAAATCGAACTGGCCCAGGCTGCATAAGTTGGACGACGATCCTGACATACCCCAGCGATATAATGATGAAGACATCGAGATCAACTCCTCCGGTCGCCATGAAAGCCCATATGATGATGACGTCGGCAGTGTATCCTTCGAGGAATCTAGCAATGATTTTGAGAGCAGTGAGGAGGATGATGGAGATTTTGAAGAGAGTGAAAGAGAGGACAGGCTTGATGGCTGTATGTTTAATACGGACAGTCAGGATATGCCTGCCGCATCGCTTTTCCATCGAGACTCATGCCACGAAACTATTAACAGAATGGCAGTTAAGCACGCCGAAGTATTTCTTGAGCTTCTCTTCGAACTTAGCTTATCGCTTAGTATGGAAAACTTGATGGATGGACAACCCGGATCTACACTACTTATCTATTTTAGTGGTATCTTGGGTTTCTCGCCTGATTGTCGCCAATTCCAACTAGCCAGAGAGTACTGTCCAAACTTGTCAGGTCTTATCTGGGTGCAACGGCTTTTATTTCTTGAGTACGCGCTACCACTTCGCTCATATCCTATTATCGGAATCCAACAAAGACCCCAGTTCCCAATGGAACGGCTGAACGAGGTACGGCAGAAATATATGGTACAGGGCTCGATGTCCCCATTGGCAGAGCTGCACAATCTTCGTAACTTTGGTCAGAAGGTGGCTAAAACCGAGCCGCCTCCTTTCCTCTTACGCTGGAGCGACGATGGGAGGGTTGTCTCGTATGGGAGCGATTTCACACTGTCCATGGAAGACTTTCGGGGGTTAGTCGATCACCTCATCGGTCAAGCCGAAGGATTATGCAATGAGTTGATGTGTGGGTTTGAACCTAACTTCGATATCAACAAAATCAAGGATGATTTTACGAACGGACAGGCAGGATTCTCCTTCGTTAATCACCCTGAAAACGGTCTTGATGAGATATATCAAGAGCTCATCGTCCAACTTTGCACGTCTCGTGGCGCAAGGCTTGCTAAAGACGGTCGATGGAGTTTTCAAGCTATTACTTTATATCTCCAAAAAGTGAGGGCACTGGAAGAAAACATCAGCGGCGGCTTATTGACGGCTTGTGGCCAGTCACCAAGAGTTCGCGAGCTCTTGAGTCTGGCAGTCGAGAACACCCCTTGCGCAGTTCGCGGGATTTTTATATGGAATGGCTCAGTTGCCTACGCTTTGCGTCACCACAAAGCCAAGCGGTCAACTAACCAGGAATTCCATGTTGTTCGATTTCTACCAGCACGGTTATCGGTAGTTGTAGTCAAGTACCTTGTTTGCATACGACGTGTAGCAGCACTACTCCGTCGAGAGCAGTCTGGCTTGACTGATCAGGTGAATTCGAAGGAGCAGAAGTATTTATTCTTTCAACATCATGGAAAGCCTTGGGTGCCAACACGTATCACAAGAGTGGTCAGAGCTGCTACCAAATTGGTATGGGGCCAGGGGGTTACTGCTCGAGTATATCGACAGCTCGCTATCGGAATCACTGAAAAGCATGTGCGCGAGGTACATTCGCCGTTCAACCGCTACGATGATAGCAGTAATGATGCAGACCTCAACGTGACTTTCGCTTGGCAAAGTGGTCACCGGCCTCTACAGCGTGGAATAACATATGGCCTTGATGGAGCTTACCCGCATCAACTTCAACCGTCACTTCTCCGTGCATATCAATGGGCATCAACTAAATGGCATGAGTTTCTACACCAGTCCAGCCAGTATGCTTCTCTGCTGGATATAGAGTTACCGTCGGTGCCTTCACGCCGCATGGGTCTCAATGACTCCCAAGCCACCAGGTCGATCATCGCGAATAGCAAGCAGCAAGTGACTGTCACTCCCAAGAAACGAAAACGAATTGATAGCGATGATACAATTCGCTCTGTCAAGAAGACCTTGGATTCCTCGCCGTCTGTCCGGGCCCATGCCGCTATCCGAATTGACGGCCTAGCTGCTATCTTACCTGAATATCCTATCCTAATCTGTCTGATCTGCAAGACAGCAGTCCGGCCAGGCAAAAGCATAGAAAATCATTTCCGCCATACTCATCGTCTAAAAGGGCAGACATTGAAATCAATCAACACCCTCCATTTGGAGTGGACATTGCAGGATCCACTACACATGTCTCCTAGAGACAAGGGGAGCCAAATTATTCCAGACCTGAAAGTTAAACATGGTTATAGTTGTAAGGTGTGTATATATATGACTATTAGCAAAGATAACTTTGGAAAACATTGTTCCAAGAGTCACCCTGAGCTAAGGACAAGCACTGAACGGCAGTATGAGGAAGTATATCTACAGACATGGCTTGGGGGTAATAATGTACAATATTGGACTGTATCAGGTTATTAGCATTTAAGAATATCAAGCTACTGTACTATCTTAATTAATACTTACCCTCCTACTGTACGCAGTCGTGGTGGTAATTCAACGAAATACAACAAATCTGGCCCGTGCACGTTGCCGGGTCGTCCGTGCACGCGTCATGTCTGCGAATTTTGT
>JAJALC010002341.1:0-23481 GCA_022627095.1 Fusarium sp. FIESC RH6
AAAACCATATTATCAACGGTCCCCAATGCGCCATCCATGACCAACTGGTGACGACTTGACGGCCGCTTCTCATAATTAGTATGAGAAGTAAGACTTTCTGCTCTTATATGTCTCGAGCCTATCCCAGGTGTCCTCACAGTATCGGAAGAAAAGTGCAGAGGTCATTCTCACAGAAAGGATGTCGCAGATTATAGGTAGAGTAGAGAATCTAAGGAGTTTAGGTGATAGAAAAGTAATAAAGCTAATACAGCAGCACCCCGCAGGCAGC
This sequence comes from Fusarium sp. FIESC RH6, assembly GCA_022627095.1. NCBI lineage: Eukaryota > Fungi > Ascomycota > Sordariomycetes > Hypocreales > Nectriaceae > Fusarium > Fusarium sp. FIESC RH6. Next base: position 269 of record JAJALC010002341.1, read on the forward strand.
GTTAAAATGTTACCTTTGCTTAAGTAATGCAAAACCAGCATATAGGTAAAGTATTTCTATTATACTATCTTTAGATGTTTAATATTTAGGAATATATAACTTAGAGATATCTATCTATTGTAACCCTACCCTATAGCCTAAATAATAGTATCCTAGCTTAATCTTAAGTAATTTATTAGAAAGTAGCTAGTTAGGAGAAAAGTTAAATATAAAAATCTACTATTAGCTACTTACTATAGATAAGGCCTAAATCTTAATAAAAAAAATATATTTATTTTACTATCTTAAGCTATTTAACCTCCCCTAAGTTTTAAGACTAGTAGAGATATTATAGTAATTATTTTTCTTTAATTAATAAGAGATCCCCTTATCCTTTTAAAATAGCTCTATATTTTATAATTCTAATAGTAGAAATAGCTTAGTAAATTAATAAAAGTAAACTTACTAATAGTCTATATAATTAGTATAGGTAATAAGTTAGACTAGTAATCTATATAATAAGGCCTTCTATCTATAGGTATCTACTAGTTTAGAATATAAAAACATTAATTAGTATTAAGTTAAAATAATATATTAGCCTTACTAAATGAATAGAAGTGTACCTATTTACGAGAAAACAATGTATCAGAGGAGATAATAGGTAGGGTAAGAAGCAACATCTAATATATTAGTAAGAGAAGCCCTAGCAATACATTGTAAACTATAACGAATTACAGGTAATACTACAGTAGTTCGTTATATTGTATTAGCATGCTTTTCGTTTTGCCTCTTTCTATGATCGAGCTGTTATACAATAATGTATTAAGAGACAATTATTGATCGCACAGGTGCGCCGAGCGTGGATAGACGAGCTATATATTTTCAACCCCTACCGATAATAAAGCAATAGGCCGCGACTGGCTAAGCCTTACGCTTATAGCTATACCTAAATTGCTTTGTAAGCTTTAAAAGCTACTAGTCCTATCTCAGATTAAGTACTAAATAGAGTAGGACCGGCTATAGCTATAAAAGCCCCTTAGTATAGACTGACTATACAGGGCTTAATAGTGGGTAGCTAACCACGTAGTAATAGAAGTATGAGACCATTCTATAGGGTTTTTAGTGGTGCTTACGATAGACTGATAAGGGTAGGTGAGCAAGTCAAAAGCAGGCTTGGCGAGGTACTTAGTAGTACGAGAGGACAACTGCAGCATAGCAGTAAGGGGAGCTAAACGGGTAATCATTAGCTACTGTATATTTCTAGTAGCATCTACTTACTAGGTATACTAAGTTATAAAAATTAATTTCCTTTATACTTTCTATTAAAACTTCTATACGCGATGTTACAACTAGCAAATTTAATAATAAGGTATGTCTCTCTTTATAGTAATTGATCTTTTATCTTACTAATAGTTTCTTAGTATAAATAGCTTTTCTTTTAGCTCTGTTTCCGGTTAGATAGGTATAAATCTAAATAATAAATATATTTAATTGTTATAATATTATACTAATGGACAATAAAAGGTACTAATGCTATAAAACTTGGTATATAGGATAAATTAGTACCTACTATCCTATTCTAGGATAAGATAAATAATAAACTTTATAATTTCTAAACATTTACTTCCTATCTAGATTACAGGGATTCTAGCCTTAAGGAATATAGACTTAAAGACTATAAGGATAGCAAGGGTTACAATACTGTGCAAACTGTTAGTCCAAATAATAAGAGTTCTTACGCCCCTAACTCAGAACTTTTAGCTAAAAAGATATTGGCTAACAGAAACAAAATAGAACTGTATATTTACTATCGATATAGCTAGACTCTGGCTAATTGGAATAGACTCTAAGGAAGCAGAGTAGAAATTTAAGTAAGAATAAAAACAATACTGCTAAGCTGGAATAGAATAAAGTCATTTAAGATATAGTTTCTTCCCATAAACTTGATCTTACATTATTCGCCTTATATAAAAGAAAGCTATTCCTTAAGTTTTAAGAGATCTTATAAGCAACTTATGCTTCAGGATTATCAACCTGGTATATTCAGCCTATTTGTAGAATGGTTATATTACGGATACTATTAAGGTTTCTCAGCAGTATCAGGCCCTAATATTAATATACAATAATAGGTCCTTAGTAATAAGCTTTTATGTATTAAGTTTCAGAACTATGTAATGCATTATCTCTATAACCTATATATAAGACCAATGTTTAGACAGCCTATAACCTGTAACAATGTATAATATATATAGGGAAATACTTTACTTAATTTAAAATTAAGAAAGTTCTATATAAACTTTGTCATAGATTACTTTAGCAGTTTAGTTAAATTGTTTAGATCTTTAATAGACTAGGATACAATCCTTTAAAACTAGTCTAAGATTCGGATTTTACTACTAGACAAATTCAGATAGTGCATATTTTCGCTAAGCTATGTGGAAAGTATTAATAAATATCTGGAATTAAATAATATTTCTTTAGGCCTATCTCTACAGTAGAAGAGATAGCCAACCCTATTGGTAGGTAGTATAAACACAGAGAAAGCACTGATTTTTAGCTTTAATAAGAAATAGACTGAAAAAGTAAGTTATTACTAGAGGCTAGAGTTATAGAAACTATAGATGATAGGCTATTAAGTGGTCTTTAAATTATAGCATAAAAGGTAAAACTAGATAGCAAAATAAGGCTAAAGTTAACAGATTATTAGAAAGATATTCTATAGAAGGGAGAGCTATTCTAATTAGCTAATAGGATAAAGAACTATAAAATAGTAGTACCTAACTTTAGAGATAATATAAGTTAAAGGAAAAAAAGCGACTTATCTCTATAAATAGGAGAAGGAGAAATCTAAAACAAGGCCTTAAGTTACCGTAATAAAGAATTAAAGTTAAGTAAAATAAGAAGAAGTAGAAGCTAATAGGCTATTAGATAGATCCTTCTTTAGGTTCTGGTACCAAAACCCACCAGTTAAAATAAGATTTTCTACTAGAACTTAAGGGCAAGCCTATTATAGGACATGCCAATTAATGTATCAAGGGTATTAGTAAATCAGATATTGCTAAAAAGTTACCCTGAAATCGAAAATAGGAAGAACTTAATAAGGAATATAGATTGGGCGAGGCTAGCATCTAATTAGGTTAAGGGGACAGAAATATGCTGGCATGGAAATGAGACAAGGAAGAGATGCAGAAGGTTATGGATGAAGGCATCCTATTCCTGTATACTCTACTCAAGCATACACAACGGGAATGGGGCCTAAATCCAATGGAAAACCGATACTAGATATGACCACGCTAATAAAAACAGGGACCTAGGCCTATTACCCAGTAGATTTAACCTAAAGATGCCAGTCTAATGCAGAGGTTTTATCACGTAAGCCAGACTACCCTTGCTCGACATAAGCCACATGCCACCATCTTCAGGCGCTGGCACGGATTGGCAGCCGTAGCAAAATTTTCTACTGCTAAGATTTCTATCTTCACCTTCTACATCTCTATTGATCCTTTTACTCTAACCAAGAGGCCAGTGGTAGTTTAGGGCAAACTACTAACTTCAAAAAATAGCATAGACTAATAGTAGTGCGGGGAAGCCTGTTAGGTAGGGATAAGATAGATAACAGGGGGGCCAAATTACCAACCCTAAACTACTAACCTTCTAAGTAGCTAATTACAGATCTAGGATTAACCCTAAGTCTCTACTTTAGTTCTTTAGATAAGCAGGAAAAGGGAAAGGAAAATAATAATAATAATAATATAGTAGAGAAGAGAAAAAAAAAGAGGCTAGAGAAGGGTCTAGGCTAGGATAGGATAGTTTATTTATCTATATCTCTTTCTCTTTATCTATATCTCTATTTAAAAAGCTAATAACTAACTAGCTCTATATACCTAACTATAATTATTAACCTAAGTAACTAATTAACTATATAGTAATAATAGCCTAATAGTTAGATGTATTACTAAGTAATACTAATAGTAATACTTAGGTATTAAGAAGAGTAGTAGGGCTAGGGAGTAGAAATAGTAAAGGAAGGTAGCTTCTATATAATAAAGAATATTAGTTACTAATCTATACCTTCTATAGCTATATAGTCTATATTAATAACCTAGTAGGCTATCTAAGGGACTATTATCTAGATCTCTACTATTAAGCCTACAGTAATATTATCTACTATTACAAAGGCTTACTATTAATGCTACTAGAAAAGGGTCTAAGGGAGGATTAACTAGCCTAGTATAGCCTAGCTAACCTAGCTAAGCCTATCTAAGGTCTCCCTATTTACCCAGGTTTTACATATATCTAGCTAGGCTACCTAGGGTATTTAATACTAAGCTAAAAGTAGCTACGTATATACTTTAATAATATATATAGTACTAAGATAGCTAAGAGGAAGACTAGGGAAGACCTCTAGACTACTATATATCTATAGACCTTCTTTACTAGTTTAAAGAGGGTAATTTATTACTTTTATATTTGTAAAGTAAGAAAAGGGGAGGGAAAGAGAGAGGAAAAGGTAGGAAGAGAAAGAAAAAGAAAGAGAAAAGGAAGAGAAGTAGTAATAATAGCTACCTAGCTAGAAGATAAGATAATAATTACCTATATTACTAAAGGATAGTTATTATAGTAGAAGGAGCAGAAGGAGATATAAAAGGTCTTAGAGGAAGATATCTTAAGGTATAAGATAATTAACTAGCTAAAATAAACTAGCTAGCTAGCCTACTTCTCTAGAAGGAACCTAAATAATATCTAAGCCTATAGTAGGATACCTAGCTATAATAATAATAAGCTGTAATAAATAGTTACTATCTTAGATTAACTCTTCTTTAACTAGTATATTAGTAGACTAAAGAGTATACTACTAATAACCTACCTACTCCTTACTAGCCCTTACCCTTATAATATATATAGCTAACTATTTAGTATTCTATAGGAGAAGACTAGTATAGATTAATACTTAATATATATAAAGAGGTTCCTATACTATTACTTTAATATACTATCTCTAAAGGAGGATATTCTATTTACTATATATAGCTTTTACTTTACCTATACCTAGTAGATAGAACTTAAAAAGCTTTAGTTATATCTTTAGGATAAAGAATAATTAAGTAATAATAAACTATAGAAGTAGATACTAGAGATTCTAGTAATATTCTAGATATAAAGGCTTAATAGAGACTCTTTTAAGAGCTTACTATAGTACTTTATAGGAATCTTAGGAATTAATAGAGAAATAGGGTAGCTATAGCTGGCTTACCTATTTACCTATGTATTTACAGGTTTTATCTTTATAGGTTAAGTACTGTTAGCTAAGTAGGCTATACTTACCTAGGAGTAGGTAAGGATGGCAGATCTTATGTAATAGTTTGCTAAGGTCTAAGATACTTAGCTATATAAAGTAATATACTTACCTATAGGTTATATACTTAGCCTACTATTATATAGAAGGAAGATTATATAGGAGATAAGTAGTTAGCTTATAGTATCTTAGAGTAAAAGTAGTAAGATAATATACTTTATAGGTAAACTAATCCTAATAAAAGACCTTTAGACTATAGTAGCTAGGATAATAGCTAATACTAAGAACCTTCTCTAAGGTAAGCTAATATTTAAGGAAGGTAATAATAAGTACTTTATTATCCCTTTAGCTAATATTAAGGATAATCTTACTTAGATAAGATAAGGTAGATTATTTATTTATAGTAATAGCCTTACTAGAAAGGAAGTTAAGATACTTAAAGACCTTATTATAAGCTTATAGAAGGCTAAGTTCTTAGATTAAGTAAGTAAGTAGGAATAGGTAGGTGTTAAGAAATATCTTAAGCTAGTAAGGAAATTTAAAGAGTTCCTACTACTCCTTATGCATATTATAGGTAGGCAGCCTAGCTAAGGGAAGGAGATTACAGAGCTATACCTTATTAACAGTATTAACAGAGATTGCAATATCTTTGTAATTAATAGTAATATTATACTTATTACTTAATATTATAAGTCTCTTACCTACTTTAATATACCTAAGGTAATCCCTTACTTCCTACCTTAGCAGATTAGGTAGCTATTTATAATATATATAGTTTACATCTAATTACTAATAGACTGCTAGGAAGCTAATAGGTAGGAGCTATATAGCAAGATAGTATTACTAAGTAACTTCATCTAGTATAACGAAACAGAGCCCTGGGAGAGTAGCTATATATCCAGGGCTATAGGGAGGTAAATATCCTACTATATTAGCTATAAGATTACGCTCTAGGATTAGCGCTATATTACTATTGCTATTAGTAAAAAATATACCTATAATTATAGGGCTACTAGGGTAGACTTTAAGGATAGTAGTAATAATAATAAGTTAGAGTAGTATAAAATACCTAATAACCTAGCTACTTACTATACTAGCTAGATAGCTACTAACTATAGTGTAATAATTAATATACTAAAATAGTTAATAGCTAAGTCTTTGGATATTTTTAAGTAAGTAAGCTATTATTAGTATAAGTTCCTTAGCTATAATGCGTAGTAGTAATTGGCCTTAAAGTATAAGTATATAGCTAAGTCTATAAGAGAGGAAAGAAAGTATAAGCTCCCTTAGAAGTAAGCTAAGATTACCTTACTTAAGAATCTAAGAATTAGCGCAGTAGTAGTAAATAAAAGGAAGGATAATATAATCCTATAGGTACTCTGAGCTATCCTATAAGACAAGGGTGCCTAATTTAGGTCACCCTAGCAAGAAGAGGTTGTAAGGCTGGCTATAGTAAAATAGAGCCTATTAATTACTATACTACCAACAGGTAGTAGAAAGAGCCTTATCTTTATAGTTCTAGCTATATTAGTAAGCATAGGTATAACTATTATAGTAGCCCTAACTAAGAGGCCAGTGGTAGTTTGGGGCAAACTACCAACCTCGAAAAATGGCACAGACCAATAGCAGTGCGGGGAAGCCTGTTGGGTAGGGACAAGACAGATAACAAGGGGGCCAAACTACCAACCCTAAACTACCAACCTTCCAAGCAGCCAATTACAGATCTAGGATTAACCCTAAGTCTCTACTTTAATCCTTCGGGTAAGCAGGAAAAGGGAAAGGAAAATGATAATAATAATAATATAGCAAAGAAGAAAAAAAAAAAGAGGCTAGAGAAGGGTCTAGGCTAGGATAGAATAGTCTATCTATCTACATCTCTTTCTCTCCATCTATATCTCTATTTAGAAAGCCAATAACTAACCAGCTCTATACACCTAACTACAATTATTGACCCAAGTAACTAATTAACTATATAGTAACGATAGCCTAACAGTCAGATGTATTACCAAGTAATACCAACAGTAATACCCAGGTATCAAGAAGAGCAGCAGAGCTAGGGAGTAGAGATAGCAAAGGAAGGTGGCTTCTATATAATAAAGAATATTAGTCACTGATCTGTGCCTTCTACGGCTATGCAGTCCGTATTAATAACCTAGCAGGCCATCTGAGGGACCGTTATCTAGATCTCTGCTATCAAGCCCATAGCGATATCATCCGCTGTTACAAGGGCCTACTGTCAATGCTACTAGAAGAGGGTCCAAGGGAGGATCAACTGGCCCAGCACAGCCCAGCCAACCCGGCCAAGCCCGTCCAGGGTCTCCCCGTCTACCTAGGTTTCGCATACATCTAGCCAGGCTACCTAGGGTATCTAACGCTAAGCTAGAAGTGGCTACGTATACACTTTAACAACGTACACAGCGCTAAAGCAGCTAAGAGGAAGACCAGGGAGGACCTCTAGACCACTGTATATCTATAGACCTTCTTTACTAGTCTAAAGAGGGCAATCTACTACTTTTACATTCACAAAGTAGGAAAAGGGGAAGGAAAGAGAGAGGAAAAGGTAGAAAGAGAAAGAAGAAGAAGGAGAAGAGGAAGAGGAGTAGTAATAATAGCTACCCAGCCAGAAGACAAGATAACGATTACCTATATCACTAAAGGATAGTTATTACAGCAGGAGGAGCAGGAGGAGATGCAGAAGGTTATAGAGGAAGGTATCTTAAGGCACAAGATAACCAACTAGCTAAAATAGACTAGCTAGCTAGCCTACTTCTCCGGAAGGAACCTAAACAATATCTAAGCCTATAGCAGGATACCTGGCCGCAACGATAACAAGCTGCAACGAATAGTTGCTATCCTAGATCAACTTTTCTTTAACCAGTATATTAGCAGACTAAAGAGTATACCACTGATAACCCGCCTACTCCTTGCCAGCCCTTACCCCCACAATGTACACAGCTAACTATTCAGTACTCTGCAAGAGAAGATTAATATAGATTAATACTTAATATATATAAAGAGGTTCCTATACTATTACTTTAATATACTATCTCTAGAGGAGGATATTCTGTTTACTATACATAGCTTCCGCTTTACCTATGCCTAGCAGATGGGACTTAAAGAGCTTTAGTTATGTCTTTAGGATAAAGAATAATTAAGTAATGATGGACTATAGGAGTAGATACTAGAGATTTTGGTAATATTCTGGATGCAGAGGCTCGATAGAGACCCTTTTAAGAGCCTGCTATAGTACTTTGTAGGGGTCCTAGGAATTAACAGAGAGACAGGGCAGCTATAGCTAGCTTACCTATTTACCTACGTACTTACAGGTCTCGTCTTTACAGGTTAAGTACTGCTAGCTAAGTAGGCTATACCTACCTAGGAGTAGGCAGGGATAGCGGATCTTATGTAATAGTTTGCTAAGGTCCGAGATACTTGGTTATATAAAGTGATATACTTACCTATAGGTTATATACTTAGCCTGCTATTATATAGAAGGAAGATTACGCAGGAAATAGGTAGTCAGCTTATAGTATCTTAGAGTAAAAGTAGTAAGATAATATACTTTATAGGTAGACTAATCCTGATAGAAGACCTCTAGACTATAGTAGCCAGGATAACAGCTAATACTAAGAACCTCCTCTAGGGTAAGCTAATATTTAAGGAGGGCAATAATAAGCACTTTATTATCCCTCTAGCTAGTATTAAGGATAATCTTACTTAGATAAGACAGGGTAGATTATTTATCTATAGTAATAGCCTTACTGGAAAGGAAGTTAAGATACTTAAGGACCTTATTATAAGCTTGCAGAAGGCTAAGTTCCTAGATTAAGTAAGCAAGTAGGAATAGGTAGGCATTAGGAAATATCTCAAGCTGGTAAGGAAATTTGAAGAGTTCCTGCTGCTCCTTGCGTATATCATAGGCAGGCAGCCTAGCTAAGGGGAGAAGATCACAGGGCTACGCCTTATCAATAGTATTAACAGAAACCGCAATATCTTTGTAATTAATAGCAATATTGTACTTATTACCCAATATTACAAGTCTCTTGCCTACTTTAATGTACCCAAGGTAATCCCTCGCTTCCTGCCTTAGTAGATTAGGTAACTATTCGTAATATACATAGTCTATACCTAACTGCTGATAAACCGCTGGGAAGCCGATAGGTGGGAGCTGTACAGTAAGATGGTACCACTAAGCAACTTCATCTAGTATAATAAGACAGGGCCCTGGGAAAGCAGCTATATATCCAGGGCTATAGGGAGGTAGATATCCTACTACATTAGCCATAAGATTACGCTCCAGGATTAGCGCTATATCGCCATCGCTATCAGCAAAAAACACACCTATAACTATAGGGCCACTAGGGCAGACTTTAAGGACAGTGGTAATAACGATAAGTTAGAGCAGTACGAGATACCTAACGACCTAGCTGCCTGCCATACCAGCCAGACAGCTACTAACTACAGCGTAATAATTAATATACTAAAATAGTTAATAGCTAAGTCTTTGGATGTTTTTAGGTAAATAAGCTATCGTTAGTATAAGTTCCTTGGCTGCAATGCACAGTAGTAATCAGCCTTGAAGCGTAAGTATACAGCCAAGTCTGTAGAAGAGGAGAGAAAGTGCAAGCTCCCTCAGAAGTAGGCTAAGATCACCTTACTTAAGAATCTAAGAACCAGCGCAGTAGTGGCGGATAAAAGGAAGGATAATACAATCCTGTAGGCACTCTAAGCTATCCTACGAGATAAGGGTACCCAGTTTAGGTCACCCCAGCAAAAAGAGGCTATAAGGCTGGCTACAGCAAAACAGAGCCCGTTGGTCACTGTGCTACCAATAGGTAGTAGAAAGAGCCTTATCTTTATAGTTCCAGCCATGTTAGTAGGCATAGGCGTAACCATCGTGGTAGCCCTGTACGCAGAGCTAAAGAGGCAGCTAGTTACACGCTGCATTAATGCCGGTCTAGACTACAAGCCCTAGCCTAAAGTACGTAAATCTTGGCCAAAGGTTACACTAGTCTTAGCTAAGGCGGCTATTACAGATAACTTCCTACAGTAGGCTGCTAATCTAAGTGTTAACAGGAGGCTAGAATAAGTAGTTATTAATGAATACTACCTTTTGTTCACAGCCGCCGAAACCTATTGCACAAAGCTTCAGGACCTTATTCTACTAAGGACCTTAGGGTACCTATTTATATTCCTTACCGGGACCTTACTACTGCTCTATTAGCGTAACTTTAAGGAAGTTATACAACTCTAGGTACTACTATATATGCAGGCTTTAAGCTATTAGCTAAATATGCAGTACTCTATCCTTCGTATGTGTAATAGGCAGGGCGTAATAGAGGTTAAGAAGCTAGTAAATAGCCAGCTCCAATATCTCTTACTAGGGTAGAAAGGAGTTATATACTACACTAGCTATACAAAGTGTAAGGCACTTACCCTATAACTTAGCTACCACTATTATCACGCCCAGTGCAATAATACTAATACCTATTTCATCGCCCAGCGTAAGCAAGGCTTCTAGTTATAGGTTAATAGGGAAACCCCATATATTGTAGCTACTACAGCTCTAGGTACAGGCATCAACATTGTAGGTATTATCTATGTTATTTACCTCGAGGCTTCTTTTAGTATTATCAACTACGCTCAGGAGGTAGGGCAGGGTAGGCAAGCTAGGGAGCCTATTACTGCAGAAATAGTAGTCAAGGAGAGGGGCTAGCTAGCTAAGGACTATATCCAGGATAGCTATCTAGACCTAAGTACGCGCAAGGTCCACAGATTAATCCGGACACAAGGCTACCGCCGTCGTCTACTTAGATAATGCTTAGATAGTAACTTACAAGACTGCAAGGATCTTAACACTGCCTAATGCAATAACTGTTGCTACAACGAGCTTCTATGGAAGAGCAAGTTAACTTCGCAGGGTATAGTAGCATTACATACCCTAACCGAGAGGCCAGTGGTAGTTTAGGGCAAACTACCAACCTCGAAAAATGGCACAGACTAATGGCAGTGCGGGGAAGCCTATCGGGTAGGGACGAGATAGATAACAGGGGGGCTAAACTACTAACCCTAAACTACCAACCTTCTAAGCAGCTAATTACAGATCTAGGATTAACCCTAAGTCTCTACTTTAGTTCTTCAGGTAAGCAGGAAAAGGGAAAGGAAAATAATAATGATGATAATATAGTAGAGAAGAGAAAAAAAAAAGAAGCTAGAGAAAGGTCTAGGCTAAGATAGGATAGTCTATCTATCTACATCTCTTTCTCTTTATCTATATCTCTATTTAGAAAGCTGATAACTGACCAGCTCTATACACCTAACTATAATTATTAACCCAAGTAACTAATTAACTATATAGCAACAATAGCCTAACAGTCAGACGTATCACCAAGTAATACCAACAGTAATACCTAGGCATTAAGAAGAGCAGCAGGGCCAGAGAGTAGAGACGGCAAAGGAAGGTGGCTTCTATATAATAAAGAATATCAGTCACTAATCTGTACCTTCCATAGCTATACAGTCCATATTAACAACCTGGCAGGCTATCTAAGGGACTGTCATCCAGATCTCTGCTATCAAGCCCGCAGCAATATCATCTACCATCACAAGGGCCTACTATTAACACTACTAGAAGAGGGTCCAAGGGAGAATCAACTAGCCCAGCACGGCCCAGCCAACCTGGCCAAGCCTATCCAGGGTTTCCCTGTCTACCTGGGTTTCGCATATATCCGGCCAGGCTGCCCAGGGTATCTGATGCTGAGCTAGAAGTGGCTACGTATGCACTTTAATAATATATACAGCGCTAAGGCAGCCAAGAGGAAGACCAGGGAGGACCTCTGGATCGCTGTACATCTATAGACCTTCTTTACTAGTCTAAAGAGGGTAATCCACTACTTTTATATTTGTAAAGTGGGAAAAGGGGAGGGAAAGAGAGAGGAAAAGGCAGAAAGAGAAAGAAGAAGAAGGAAAAGAGGAAGAGGAGCAGCAACAATAGCCACCTAGCCAGAAGACGAGATAACAATCACCTACATTACCAAAGGATAGTTATTACAGCAGGAGGAGCAAGAGGAGATGCAGAAGGTCTTAGAGGAAGGTATCTTAAGGCACAAGACGACCAACTAGCTAAAACGGACTAGCTAGCCAGCCTACTTCTCCGGAAGGAACCTAAATAACATCCAAGCCTATAGTAGGATACCTAGCTGCAATAATAATAAGCTATAACAAATAGTCACCGTCCTAGATCAACTCTTCTTTAACTAGTGCATTAGTAGACTAAAGAGTATACCGCTAATAACCTACCTGCTCCTTGCTAGCCCTTACCCCTACAATGCACACAGCCGACCATTCAGTACTCTGCAGGAGAAGACCAGTATAGATTAATACTTAATATACGTAAAGAGGTTCCTATGCTATTACTTTAATGTACTATCTCTAGAGGAGGATATCCTATTTACTATATATAGCTTCCGCTTTACCTATGCCTAGCGGATAGGACTTAAAGAGCTCTGGTCACATCTCTAGGATAAAGAATAATTAAGTAACGATGGACTGCAGGAGCAGACACTGGAGATTCTAGCAACGTTCTGGACGCAGAGGCTTAACGGAGACCCTTTCGAGAGCCCGCTATAGCACTTTATAGGGGTCCTAGGAATCAACAGAGAGACAGGGCAGCTATAGCCAGCTTACCTATTTACCTATATACTTGCAGGTCTTATCTTCACAGGTTAAGCACTGCTAGCTAAGTAGGCCATACCTACCCAGGAGTAGGCAGGGATGGCAGATCTTACGCAACGGTTTACCAAGGTCTAAGATACTTAGCTATGCAAAGCGATATACTCACCTATAGGTTACACACTTAGCCTGCTATTATATAGAAGGAAGATTGCATAGAAGATAGGTAGCTGGCTTATAGTATCTTAGAGCAAAAGTAGTAAGATAATATACTTTATAAGTAGACCAATCCTAATAGAAGACCTCCGGACTATGGTGGCCAGGATAACAGCTGATGCTAAGAACCTCCTCTGGAGTAAGCTAATGTTTAAGGAGGGCAACAATAAGCGCTTTATTATCCCTCTAGCCAGTATCAAGGATAATCTTACTTAGATAAGACGGGGTAGATCATTCATCTACAGTAACAGCCTTACCAGAAAGGAAGTCAAGATACTTAAGGATTTTATTATAAGCTCGCAGAAGGCTAAGTTCCTAAATTAAGCGAGCAAGTAGGAATAGGCAGGCGTTAAGAAATATCTCAAGCTAGTAAGGAAATTTAAAGAGTTCTTACTACTCCTTACGTACATCACAGGCAGGCAGCCTAGCCGAGGGGAGGAGATCATAGGGCTGTACCTTATTAACAGTATTAATAGAGACTGCAATATCTTTGTAATTAATAGCAATATTATACTTATTACCTAATATTACAAGTCTCTTGCCTACTTTAATATACCTAAGGTAATCTCTCACTTCCTACCTCAGCAGATTAGGCAGCTATTTGTAATATATATAGTCTACATCCGACCGCTAACAGACCGCTGGGAAGCCAATAGGTGGGAGCTATACAGTAAGATAGCACCACTAAGTAACTTCATCTAGCATAATAAGACAGGGCCCTGGGAGAGCAGCTATATATCCGGGGCTATAGGGAGGTAGATATCCTACTATATTAGCTGTAAGATTACGCTCTAGGATTAGTGCTATATCACTATCGCTATTAGCAAAAAATATGCCTATAACCATAGGGCTACTAGGGCAGACTTTGAGGACGGCAGCGATGATGACAAGTCAGAGCAGTATAAGACACCTAACAACCTAGCTACCTACCATACTAGCCAGACAGTTGCCAACTACAGCGTAATAATTAATATGCTAAAACGGTTAACAGCCGAGTCTTTGGATATTTTTGGGCAGGTAAGCTATCGTTAGCATAAGTTCCTTGGCTGCAATGCGCAGCAGTAATCGGCCTTAAAGCGTAAGTATACAGCCGAGTCTGCAGGAGAGGAGAGAAAGTGCAAGCTCCCTTAGAAGTAGGCTAAGATTACCTTACTTAAGAATCTAAGAACCAGCGCAGTAGTGATAGATAAAAGGAAGGATAATACGATCCTGTAGGTACTCTAAGCTATCCTACAAGACAAGGGTGCCCAGTTTAGGTCACCCCAGCAAGAAGAGGCCGTAAGGCTAGCCACAGCAAAACAGAGCCTGTTAGTCGCTATACTGCCAACAGGTAGTAGAAAGAGCCTTGTCTTTATGGTTCTGGCTATATTAGTAGGCGTAGGCGTAACCATTGTGGTAGCCCTGTACGCAGAGCTGAAGAGGTAGCTGGTTATATACTGTATTGATACCAGTCTAGACTGCAAGCCCTGGCCTAAAGTGCGTAAATCTTAGCCAAGGGTTACACTAGTCTTGGCCAAGGTAGCTATTACGGATAACTTCCTATAGTGGGCTGCCGATCTAAGTGTCAACAGGAGGCTAGAACGAGTGGTCATTAATGAATACTACCTTTCGTTTACAGCCGCCAAAACCTATTACATAAAGCTTCGGGACCTTGTTCTACTAAGGACCTTGGGGTACCTATTTATATTCCTTACCAGGACCCTACTACTGCTCTGTTAGCGTAACTTTAAGGAAGTTATGCAACTCTAGGTACCACTATATATACAGGCTTCAAGCCATCAGCTGAATATACAGTACTCTATCCTTTGTGTACGCAATAGGCAGGGCATAATAGAGGTCAAGAAGCTAGTAAATAGCTAGCTCCAATATCTCTCACCGGGGCAGAAAGGAGTTATATACTACACTAGCTATGCAAAGTGTAAGGCACTTACCCTATAACTTAGCTACTACTATTATCATGCCTAGCGCAATAATACTAATGCCTATTTCATCGCCCAGCGTAAGCAAGGCTTCCAGTTATAGGTTAATAGGGAAACCCCATATATCATAGCTACTATAGCTCTAGGTACAGGCATTAATGTTGCAGGTATTATCTATATCATTCACCTCGAGGCTCCTTTCAGCATCATCAACTATACTCAGGAGGCGGGGCGGGGTAGGTAAGCTAGGGAGCCTATTACTGCAGAAATAGTAGTCAAGGAGAAGGGCTAGCCAGCTAAGGACCATATCCGGGATAGCTATCTAGACCTAAGTATGCGCAAGGTCTACAGATTAATCTGGACACAAGGCTGCCGCCGTTATCTACTTAGACAATGCTTAGATAGTAACTTACAAGACTGCAAGGATCTTAACACTGCCTAATGCAACAACTATCGCTACAATAAGCTTCTATAGAAAAGTAAGTTAACTTCGCAGGGTATAGTAGTATTATATACCCAGGGAAGGCAGGATGTACATACTCTGGAACGTTTCGAGGCTATACTAGGGGAAATTAAGGAACTTAGCAAGATAGGTTGCTACATCTGCTAGATATTTAAGGGTATAAAGGAGGCCAAGCACCTATAGGGCACCTATAACACTACAGTAAACAGGGACCTATCATTCTCTAGCTGCATGGACTTCCAGGGTCAGATTAACTATAAGAAGGATCAGTAGGTGCGTTTCCTAAGCTGCTACTACTACCATGTATCACAGGCACTCTGCAGTAATGGTTATAAGACTAAAGGAGAATCATGCAGAAGATAGAAGTATGCTGTAATTCCTGTAGCATTAGCAGCTATAACAGAACCAGATCTATAGTTATAGATCCGGGAAGCTACTAGTTGCAATTTTAAGGGCAGGGAGGATTACAGGGACTAGCTGGGCTGTAAGCATGGTAAACTGGTGTATAGGCGAGAAATGACAAATGCTATAGCTATCTTTACTTTAGTACTAAAGTGGAAAGAAGGTAAGGGATTTAATTAGTAATAAAATAGTATTATAAAAGTAAGTATAACTAATAAATATAAGTATATTAAGTATAATATAGCAAATATAAGTACATATTATAGATAGGTAAGTATATAGCTTAACCTATAGGTTAAAAGTTAGGTTTAATCCTTCTCTAAGTAGAGGGAAATAGCCAAGCGATAACATTAAACAACTACTTTAATTACTTTAGACTTACAGAGGGCAGCATTCTCTAATTTACTAAAGACATTCTATAAATAGGAGTAGATGGTTTTATACATAGCCCCAGAGTACTATATATACAGAGATTATAGCATTTTCGTTACATAGTACTCCACAGGTCAGTATATTAATATAAGCTAACTTAACAAACAAGTTAATGTTTAACAGGTGCGCTATTTGCTTAATACTAAAGATATAAAGTTGATTGGATAGATGCGCAAATTATGTTAGCCTGTAGGGCTTAATTCAAGAGTTAGGCGCCCAGGCATCCATGCAGTATGTATTACAGCCGAGATATCGTGCTACAGGGTACGTATAGACTGTTATCTCTCAACCCCTGCTTCTAAATCGTCAAGACAGAAGCCACTAATGAAGGACCTAAGAAATTATTTAAGTTAGGAATCAAGATATACCAAGGTTTTACCTATAGATATATGCTAGTTAGTAGGCTAGCTAAGGTCTAGAACGGTCTAGGTAAAGCAGTAGTAAGTTTTAAGATGGAAATAGAATATAAGGAGGAGAGAGTAGAATAATTTAGAATAGTAAGATCATTGTTATTACTTAGTATAGTAGCCTGTAAGGCATTAAGGCATCAGTGCAGCAATGCGCATAGTCATGTCTTAGCGCCCCTTTATTTAGGAATATAGCTGCAAGTTAGAATCATCATTCACATTAACACATTAACATTCAGCTTGGACTCCTAGATCAAATTTCTAAGACTATAAGCGCCTCTAACTAGCCTAAAAGCTGCTTTAAATGCGTAAACTATTACGTAGGAGATCCCATGCCCTGCAACTCAGTATCATATGCAGTATGTAGTGAGGACAAGAAACCTGTCAATTTGCCCAATAATTTCGCCATTAGTACCACAACGCTAGACAATGGGGCTATCTACTGGGCGTTTAGAAACGCAAAACCCCTTAAGATAGTAGTAGAAAGGGAAAGTATAACTAGCAGCAGCATCAAATCTGTTATTACTAAACATCAAGATAGAGAAGGCATTAAGCAAGTGGTCAACCAGCTTAACAGGCAAGCCTTAGTAAAAGTTATCAAACGTCTATTAAAAGAGGGAGTATTCCAAGATCCTTCAAAGGCAAAGCTCAAATTCCCTCACCTATTTCCCAATACAATAGCTAAGGAGAAGCCCAAAGATCGCTCTAGGTAAGGAAATGCAGGCTGTAATACATTAAGCAAATAAACGCTAGGGAGGATAAAGATTAATTAGGGTTATCAGTCCTTAATAGGCAGATGCCCCAGGGGAGAGAAACTTGCAGAAGATACACCTAAAAAGTCAGACTAGGAGGTTTTAGTATTAGCAGATATTCCAGAAATAGCCTTACCTTGTTTTTGTAAAGAAGAAGGGCTTATAGAAAAGGCAACTATAAAAGAAGCACCTATAGAGTACGAAAGTTCACCAGAAGGAAAGCTACCTACTGCTAAGGCATATCCAGTAAAGGAGCACGATAAAGATCTACTACTAGCAAAGGCCTCTAAAGAAGAGCCAGAAGAAGCCACAGCTAAGGCCCTAGAAGAAGAGTATATAGAAGATCAGTAATAGCTAGAAAAAGACCCCTTTACTATAGAAGCATATCCAGCGGAAGTATACGAAGCTCTAGCAGAAATAAAACCTTGGGAAAGTAAGTAGCTTAAATCCTTTACTCAATAACAATTTAATATAGCTACTAACCTTGCTTAGTAGAAGAAGTATGCAGAGGTAGTGTACAAGAGGAGCAAAGTAAGATCTGTTTACCCCGTAGTAGTTAGCATAACTTGATTATCTATCTGCAGAAGGTCCTTAAGATAGCATATTTTATTTATAGATAGAAACAGATGCTAATCTAACTATGCAAATGCAGCTAGGATTGTATTAAAGCAGTAGCACTTTATACTTAGATGAATAAGTTTTCTGCTATAACTAAAGCTTTTAATACAGTGCACAGGAGGGAGCTGCTATAGTTGGTAATCAATATCCAAGATATAGCAGTCAAATGCACGCGTATCGACTAGCCTAGGATAAAGAAGGTATTAGATAATACATTTAAGCTTACCGAGGTCTTAAACATCAAAGAGTATAGCAATATCGTTCAAGAGGTTTAAATAGATATTAGCAAGGCAGTAAAGGGTTTAAGCTGCAAAGAATAAGAAGCAGAAGATCAGTAAGAAGAAAAGCTACAGTAGATTGCAGAGGAGCAAAGAAAGCTAGATAAGTGTAAGGTAGAGGTTCGAAGGTATAAGGAAAACAAAACAAAGGATTACCAGAAGTGGGCTAAATCGGAAGTTAAGGGGATACTAGAGGAGACAAGGAAAACATTAAAGACAGCAAAATATTTCATTAAGCTTATAGAGTAGGGAAAGCTAGGTTATTTTTTGTAGATTAAGTAAATAGACTAAGATAATGGAGGCAGTTAAGGTTATCACAGAAAATAAAATGTCAGGTTAAGCAATAGGGTAGTTAAGTAACTTTAGCAGGTTAATAAAGGCTATAAGCACCCCTAAGGGATTTAAAGTTTTTAGCAAAGATACAACAACAATAAGGGCAGTACAAGAAGCTAGGGGTAGATAGTAAGCTACAGAGAGGAATAATTAGAATAGCAGTAACAAGTAGGTAATAGGATAGGGAAATTAACAGTAGTATTAAAAGAAATTAGGACAGAGGATAGTAGGTATAATAATTATTATCTATTTTTATTATTATTATCTCTCAGTTTACTCAGCTCTTAGTCAAGGACTAAGGGAGATGATAATTTAGCCGTAACCCTAACCCTAACCCTATAGCAAAAGCTCAAGTTTTAGTTTAATCGGGGAAGGTTTAAGGGTAGTAGGTGCTTAAGAGGGTTAGGGGAAGGATAACAAGGGACTAGCAGGCTATTAAGCTAACGCTGAGCTAAGAGTTTAATAAAACCGGGTAGCCTGTTTGCAGTCCGCCAAAGGCAGTACGTACAGCAGGTGTAGCGCGCTAGCAGTAAGAGAGTTAGGAAGACTAACTGCTAATATAAAAGTTATGTAAAGCAGGAAGAAGTAGAAGAGGAAAGAGAAGTAACTACTAAGCACTAGTAGAGCTAAAGAGTTAAAGTTAAGGAAAAGAGCAGGTAAACGCTATTGCAGTCAAGGGTTATATAAGACTTAGAAAGGTAAACGCTAACGGGGTCAAGCGCTATTATACTGGGCTATTAGGGTTAGGTTTATCTAAGAGCTAAGGCCAAGATATGCAAGGTAGTAACCTCTAAAACTGTTTTCTTGATTCTATTACTATGCTAAATAAGCAGTCCCGCTTTAAGCTATCTTTTTCATAATATTGCAGTAGTCAGAATACCGTAGTCGTAGTAATAGCTAAAATAAAAAGTCTAAATATTAAAATGGATGTATGTATATTGCAGTTATCTAAGAGGTGATACTTATTAACTAGAAGGCCTGTCAGTAGACAAACCTAGGGTCAGAGAATAGTTAATCTATATAGTTAGGTTAGAGCCTGACCTAGAAGGGAGCCTATAGCCCTCTCCCTAACGGTCACTAAACTTTAATAGGTTTCCGTTGTTATTCAAAGGTTCTAGATGTAATAGATACTGAGCTTTACTGTTAAGCTCCTTATCCTTCTTAGCATGTTGGATAACTGATTTAAAAGCATCTCGAGAAAGCTATTATACCATCTTATCATTTATATAGCCGCTAATTTGTCTCTAAGCCTACCTAAATCCACTGTTTTTCCCGTTTATAGTTCTTTCATTTATTGAAACTAAAAACTAAATAATCTAATCTCTAGTAGCATAGTTCTTAATTACACTAGCTTTCTGCTATAAATAGATATCTACCTTATGGCAGATCTTTATTAGCTCACTAGTCATATTACGTTTATTTCTTAGCCTCTCGAGATTTGCTAGGTCAAGATCGGACATAGTTAACTTTGCTCTAGATATCAACAAATCCATTTCCTTTCTCTAGCTCTCCTCTAACTCCTCCAGTTGTATAGTAGCAGACTTAAGGCTACCTGCATATGCCTATAGGGATTGGTTAACAATTTTATTAGGTGAAAGTATAGGTTTAATAGCTACTAGCGAATCCCCTCTCCTCTCAGAGTAACCTAGTTGTATTTTGTTAATATAGTTAGAGAGCTGACGGCAAATTTAAAGCCCTTTTTCTATACTTAGTTGCTTATCTTAGATGCACTGCAACTTATCAGAATCGGAATCAGATACCAGTATAGAGCACTTAAGTAATGACTCAAGCTTTCTATTAATCTCTTGGAGATAAGTCTCTAGATCATTAGTTGCGTTTCTAATTAACTCTTTGTAACTTTCTAGCCTCTTGGTTGTAATAGATGATGTATGCCTATGGGATCTGTTAGAAGTCCATCCGGATCTCCAGTTATCGGTTCTCAAGAGCTTACAGGGTTATATCTACTAGGGCTATATTTATTGTAGACTTATAACTAGCTAGCTACTGCCAAAAGCTATTAATATCTTCCCCTATATACTTTATCTTAGCCCAGTCCCGAAAACTAGTTTGGTCTATACTAGATCGTGCAGAGTACTTTGCTAATTTAATAGTAAATTCTTCGTAAGCTTCTCTGCATTGCTATAGAGGGATCTTGAGTGCTGAAAAGTCTGCTTCAGTGGCAGCTCTAACCGTTTTTATAAGTATTTTTAATACCTCTTTTAACAAATATAGCTCTTCTAGAAGGTCCCTGACCTTCTTAGGATAGGTATAGAAACTCTTAACGTTATTATAGAGTATAATACTTGCTTTTAATGCAAAAGTGGCTAGTACTAGAATCGTAGAGGCGAGACCCAGTGGCTCTGCTATTGTAACGCAGTAATTAGACTAGTAGTAAAAAAAGGATATGTGAGGAGTTTTATTAGTAGATATTAACTTGATTGTATAATTTATTAAATTAAAAGTTAGATTGAATAAGATGTTTATATTTGCGTAAGGAGGTTTAGTATCCTAAAAATAGATAGCAGCTGTAAGTGCTTATGTAATAAGGCTTCCTGCCCTATAAGGGGTTTCTCCTCTTTGTTTTTCATAGTCCAGATACGCTTAGGCTTGCCGCGCAGCTATGGATAGAGGACTGGGATTTGTGCGATAGAAATAGCTCTTTAGTTGGGATAGGCTATACTACTACTAAAGAAGCTAGCCAGTTTGGGCTCAGAAGTGGCCACGCTTGTTTCTAAACCCTGCAATTCTCCTTGCGCAGCCTATGCTAGAATTTAGGGCTTGACTAGCCTGTTGCGAAAGAGCATCAAGTTCTATGCATTAGCTTATTTCTAACCATTATATAAAGTAATACTGAATTTCATAAAGAAGAGTAAGATTATTTATAATATAAATACTGGGACCAGGCAACTATTAGTTAGGGAATAGTTATTATTTTAAAAAGAGGCTAATATTCTACTAATAATCCTTAGCTAGCTTTGCTATATATAGAAAAACTACCTTGTAGGTTTTAAATACTAAGTATATATATTTATTAAACAAAGTAGCCCTACATATACTCAACGCTAAAGTACAAACTTATTTTAAGATACCCTATTCCAGTCTCAATCTATTCTTTTTAGAGTTAGCTTATCTTACTATAGGATAAAGAGACCCCAGGTCTAAAGCAATCAATAAATAGCTAAGTATCCTTTAGTGCTTTATTAACCTTTATTACGTTAGCCTGTAATAATAGTAGGCCGCAACCTTAATAGTTCTAATGGAGACTTACTAGATTCTCAGCATCTAGCTTAGTAAGAGCAGCTATAGATTCTTAGACTATTTTATTAGTTACTTGTCTACCTAGATACCGCAAATAGTCTTTGAGGTTAAGCCCTTAAGCTATAACTAGCTTGTTAATAGTTAAAACTGTAATAGTGTAACTATTGCCTACTAACTTAATATCCTTAAAAACATTACTTTATTTATCAGCAGTCTTATTTACATCTAAAATAACCTCAATACAGTTTCCAATACTCTCTTTTACCTACTAAAGCCTCGCTAGCTGTGCAGTAGTAGTTTCAGGACCTATATCTGTTAATAACACCGCCTCTA
Source organism: Fusarium sp. FIESC RH6 (assembly GCA_022627095.1). Classification (NCBI taxonomy): domain Eukaryota; kingdom Fungi; phylum Ascomycota; class Sordariomycetes; order Hypocreales; family Nectriaceae; genus Fusarium; species Fusarium sp. FIESC RH6. The sequence continues at coordinate 22,626 of JAJALC010002341.1, forward strand.
ACTACTTATCAATCAGAGCTGTATAGGTTTGCAAACAGCTAACTAGGGAGTTAATAGAACCCTTAACCTTACCTAGCCCTAACTTAACGTGTTTATAGGCAGATAGATGATCAGAGAACTGCACATGTTCTCTTAATGCTAATTCAAACTATGTAATCTAAGTAGATAGCCTAGTGCATATTTTAAGACCTTGCTAGGCGCTCTTCTTCTCTTTAAGTATTGTATGACATTTACCTGTAACATCCTTAATAGCTATAGCATCTCCTGCTTAAAGTTAATTGATCTTTTTTTATACATCTCAAAGATAATTGTCCAGGTTAATTGTAGTGTTATAGATCATATCCTTATAGTTCTTGAGGATATTAGGTAAGATAGCAGCAATACAGCTGTTAAAAAGTCAGAAAAGCATACTTAAAATACTAACTAGAGTAGTTTCGGATTTCTGGTTGGCTTAAGGTCCACTTACAGGTTCGTATTCGTAAGAGCAATGTTAATAGTTAACTTATATGTGGCCAATATGATCCTAAAGTCATCTATATCGCCTTAGAGATATTTTTAGGTAATCTAATTACATGTACTAGATCTGGATTTGTTAAAGTATTTTGTGCATTATTTGATGATTTCTGTGTAATCTCGGTAGACGGTACCATATTACTCTAAAGGAAGTTTGAGTCCCTTGAAGTTAATAGTTAGGTTATTAGCCATAGTCTTAAGTAAGAACCTAAGGACTATAGATAGGTCGTTAACTTCTGCCTTTAATGCCTAAGTATCCCTGTTTTAGCTCCAGGGTTAGGGTTAGGGTTAGGGTTAGGGTTAGGGGTTAGGGGTTAGGGTTAGGGTTAGGGTTAGGGTTAGG
>JAJALC010002342.1:0-30513 GCA_022627095.1 Fusarium sp. FIESC RH6
ATCACGCTTACTCCTTGTACTCGTCAATAGCGAGCCCAGCGTGACGGAAGTGACCTCTGGCGCTCGCTATACGTTTCCCCACGGCGTCTACACATGCCTGTAAGAACGCCTGAAAGTCCTTCATGAACAGCTCAGACAACTCCGGCCCGGGCTTCTTGATGAAGTTCTTCAGCTCCGCGAAATATTCCTCGATCGGGTTGAAGTCCGGCGAGTACGGAGGCAGGTAAAGAAGTTCGACCCCAGCTTCAGCACACATTGACTCTAGCTCGTCATTATGGTGGAACGATGCATTGTCCATAATAAGCACAGACTTCGGCTGTGGCCATCGTCCGCAGCCATGTAGCAACTACTCGATAAAGTCCTTGAACAGAGCGGCATCAGTAGACCAGGATAGACGCGAGCCAGCTCTATACCTTCCTGCGTGTAGGCAGCGAGGATCTGATACCTCTGTTCGCGGTTGAACTTGCCCATCTGGATAGGTGTCACTCCACTCGGAGCCCATCCTTTGTTGCGGTAGCCGACGCGTCTGTCGGCACCCGACTCATCGATGAAGATCATCTGGTTCGATTTGTATTTGGACAGTTTGTAAAGGTATAGATCTCGGAGCTGTGGGTTTGGTTGCTGCGCGACACGATGGCAGTTCTTTCGCGTCCATCGGGCATCCTTCAACAGACGACTGATGGTGGAAAGGGATACATCGTCCTCGAATTCATCACGTAGGAATGTTATCATCTCGCTCCGATCGGTGGTAGGATGGTCAGCGAGCCTATCGAGCAGGGCATCTCGCTTGCAGGGCGTCACCTTCTTGTGACGCCCGACGCGGTTTGCGGGTGCCTTTGTTGATTCGAACAGCCGGTACCTGGCGCGAGCTTTGCGGACGGTGCGAGGATCACAGGGAATGGCCTGGGTTGTTTGTTTAGTCGTTTCGCCACGTTAGATCATAGCCTCTATCTTCTCATGGTCAGTATCAGACAGTCGGGGCGCCATGTTGGGTCAGCAAGCTGAGGCTTATTCTGGACGTCTTGGGGTGGATGAAAGTTGGCTGCTGTCATTGTCGGCCGCAATTGTCAGCCTCTGGTAATATTTTGATGCGTCAGCATTGTCAGTGCAAAATCACATTTCTGACATTTGACACTACGGGCACTGTACAAGCCACACCAGCCACGACCTGGTCTGTGCTCATAAACTTTAACTAGAAAGCCAGGGCGGCCTCTGATTTCGGTCGGCACCGTATGGCTCATGGGTACCTGCAATAGCCAAATGGCCTTGCTAGGGCCGTTTCTATTACGAGCGCTGCTGCCCACCCAAAGCCAGTTTTTGACCTTGAATACTTGAAGGGCTAATGTGATATCATGGAAATCATTAAAGGAGTGTTGCAAACAACTGACTTTTTGCATGTCTGTATCTTTTAATGAGAAACTTTCTCCTTTCTAGTCATTTTCATTAACGCGACGAATCACAACTAATTGTTACTATGTCCACGGTGATGAAAACGTCAGATACGAGCAGAAACCTTTCCAGAAGCCGCAAGAATCATCTCGACACCCGGGAAGAATGCAAAAGGGTACTTGCGGCGCATATCAGTGAGTACCAGACTCATCGCAAAGTTGCACCATGCTTACCCTCTTGCAGATGACCAGCTTGGTCTCTCGATCGAATTGGACCAAATCAGTCTCCACAACCCTCAAAAACATGGTTACTTTTGGGTCTTCCAGAACAAGTTCATTGCGAAACACTTTTCAAAGACAATTGCCAGCCTCAGTATGGCTGCTTGTAGGCAATTGAGCCAGGAGGTTGGTCACACCTTCAGAGCCATACCGACCTCGACGGTTGTGCAAGGCCCAAGTTGCGATTATACACCTAACTTTGGTTATGAGCTACCGCGTACCAAAGTGGAACGTAACAACGACGCAGTTGGAACTTTCGACGATTCGCCGTCGGGCGAGCAGGAACTCAATGTCTTGAAAACGCAATTGAAGGATCTAAACTCGCAGCACGAGTATGTCGTTCGGCAGTTACAAGACAGTAGGATAAGCCTGCAGGCAGCCGTTGAGCGCAATGACAGATATGATTCGTTTATCCTGAACGCGTTTTTGAGGATGGATGACGTGGAAAGGACAATCGAAAGTCTTCGAGAGGGTTGGTTTAATGCTTTGGAAGGCTCTATCAGTACACGTAGCAACGAAATATTCCAAGATCACGACTGCTAATGTAGCCTGTCTGGGATACAAAAGCAGGAACGTATTGGCGATATAGAGATATGGCCGTGCTGTTGGGAAATACGGCACATGTAAAGCAGATACGACATTTGATGTCTTCTTTAAAAAGAATTACACTTCGATACCACTAGCTAACTTTGTAGAATGCTGATCACAAATTTGGGTGTCTGTGATTGACGTTTAATCCGGTCCACCATGACCTGCACGTGGCCAGGGTCGATGAGGACTTTTTGTGATTTTGTGATTTTGTGGATGTTGTTGTCGACGAGGAAATGCTTGACTACCAACCTGTTGGCAGTGATTGTGTAACCAACTTTGTGAGTCACAAAATATTCCAATAGACCGGACCTTTATTAGCATTTAGGTTCAAAAACTGCGTTTATTCTTGTGTTAGATTTACTCGTATCTCAGGACTTGTGCCTCGTCAGAACTCAAAAATAGTCCACCATGATATCAAGCTCGAGTTTTGCATCATATGCTCACAATGTTGGGGGGACGTTTGGAGGTGTTCGGGGCCATGAGCTACAACTATTAGCATGCCAAAGCTGGAGTGAGTTCTATTTTTTGAAATTTTCCGAGGCCTAAGTCCCCAATCTACATATCAAATCAACACAAGAATAATTGCAGGTTGTGAACCTAAATGCTAATAAAGGTCCGGTCTCAAAATATGTTTTGTGACTCATAAAGTCAGTATCACAAGAGTTACCACAAAAGAGTTCTCCTTCCAACAGGTTAGTTGTCAAACACTTCCTCATCAACATCAACATCAACATCAACATCAACATCAACATCAACATCGACAAAACCACAAAGTCGCCCACGATGACATCCTTCAGAGCGACAATCGCCCATGGGCACGACCATGCCCAAAAGAGCATCTACAGGAACGCTCCCACGATCACCAACAACATCACTACCAGACACAAATCGTATATCGAGCAGTCCCCGAAGTGAGTTCATTATTCTGTCTGACCATCGTCCACAGGGAGGGACCACATATCGAAAGCTACAGGCGTCTTACAGCAATGATGCCCAAAAAGGTCAACCACAGCAAAAGACGTGATACTCCAAGTTCTTTGATCCCTGAAGAACTCCACACTGGGGTTTCAGTGGCGATCCCCGACGGAGTCCAGGCAGTCCTTGAAAGGTTGCTGCTGATCAATGTTGGCGATGTACTGATAGGGGGGTAGAGCGGGGTTTCTGTTTGTTGCGATGACATAATTGTGTCTGGGATAGCGCCAGTCCCCGCTAGGCTACTAATGAAAGATGGGGGCATGTCAGTTGAAGATTCAAGGGACGGAGGTGTAGGATGAGGTGTCATGTGTGGCACTGGATAACAGTATTGTGGTGCGGCGACCTGTACCATATGTCAGTTTGAGTCAAGGCTCTTGTATGACAGGTGGCAGATCACACATCCGTGTTACTCAATTGCACAGATAAATCCCCAAGCATCATATTGTGTCCTCGTTATGTTGAACGAGGCGGTCCTGTTCTTTGATTCCCTGACATTCTGCCGCACCTCCCAATTATTATAGGGTCGTACTGCTCTGAATAGCGTCCAGATATAGCTATCTCGTCCCAAATCTGGCTGTGGAAAAAAGTTCATATTAGTCGCCAGTGATTTGATGGATCTGGTTTTGGCCAAGGAAGAAAAGCGGCGACGAATAGCCGCTTGCTGTCGTTTAATACTCTCCATCTGTCATCACGGTCACCTATACTTCATATTATCAGCCTCATCATTTGATCATCCGCTATGTCCACAAAAGGTAAAGCTAGTATCCTACTTGGGGTTCATATTGTTCTTGCCTCGACCTTAGTCCTGGCTAGCGTGATGCTTCTCAAAGACAGCAATCACCAGAAGGAAGGCATATTCAAAGTTGAGGTACCGGATCATCCAGCTAATATGCTGTTTCCATCAACTGATGTGTATGTACGTAAAGTTAGGCCGAAATCTTTTCTCTCGAGGTTTTTCACTCCCTACAGATGATATTCCCTCCCAGGCAACAGAAGTACTTAGAGGGGCCGACGATCTGGTCAAACATGTAACCACTGCGGTCGTCCAAGCTACAGATATTGCTCAAGATGTCCAAAGTAAGATTACTAGCGCAATTGCGGCCGGGGAGACACTCTTGAATGGGCTCGTTCCAGCAGCCTTAGCAGTCGGGACAACGACTGGATGCGTGGAATATGGTGACGGTCGATCTCAGTGCATGAAATTCCCAATCAGCGACGATAAAACCTTCGACGCCATCTACAAATTATCAGATGAAGTCCGCCCTCTTGTGACAAAACTAGAACATCGTCCCTCGCTGCAAACCTTGTTCATTGCTGGCCTCGCTTGCTTCGTCACAACATTCGTCTACTCGGTCATAAGCGCGACGCTTGCGATTATGCACAAAACAAAAAGCGGACTGTTGTTAAAGTTTCTCGAATACCTCATCTTCCTTATAAGTATATGTGGTTGCGGCTTATTTGCCTCCTTCTTCGCACTTGTTGTCATCATACACTTTTCTGGTCGCGGTTTAGCGGAACTTACTGATGGTTCCTTTGAATCAGGACCGGCACTATATGTGGCTATAGCTTCATTAGTTGCGTCGGCTGCTCATCTGGTGTGTCTAGTGCTTGGGAAGATTATAGGCGCCTGAGAGTTAAAGCCCAGGCCGTCAGTAATCATGGGTAAGTATTGGTCGAACGATACGCCTAGCAAGCTTTGGTAAATATGAATGTAAGTAAAAGGTTAACCTTTTTAAGTGCTCGTGTAATTACCATGGACCTTTTTGATCCATATTATAAATCATCTTGGTTGACTGTGTGAGAGCTGTGGCTTCCGAAAAGGATCAACCAGTTGGCCCTCGTATATTCGCAGATTGCGTGGAGCATGAAGGGTGCCCTTCGGGGGACGTTGCAATTCCTTGCATGAACTTGGAGAGTGTGGAGTCTTATCCCTTTTGAGAGCAGACAGAGGGATTTAAGCGAATAGAGTTGAAGATGACTTATTGAGGGCTAGTGAACTAAACTCTATAGCTTAAAAAGGTTGAGATGAGATGTATGCGTTTAATCCTATATCAGACTCGGGGACACTTGGTCTACCTGTCATTGGTTGGGCGACGTAAACTGAACCATTCCAGTCCTGTCTCCTTCTATTCTGTCGTGACAACATGAAGTTGCTGAAAGTATACATCGAATAAAGGGTCAAATCGTATTTGGTTTACATATGTATCAGATGTATCCTGCCATCAAGGCAGGCCGTATGACCCCGGAAACACTGGAATCTCTGCAGCAATGTACACCCCTGACGAGGCAGTCAACATGCTTAGTTCTCACTTACTCAAGACAAAGAATATCGTCATTGAGGAGTTGAATGACATGCTAACACATCCAACGGACTGAAGGTGGCGGGCGTAAACTGGAAGAGTGATGTTGCTACACAATTAGCGATCAGAGAAGGCTATTTTTAAATGTTTAATTTTTAGGTTTTTTCGAGGCGTAAGTCCCCAATCTACATATTAAATCAACACAAGAGATCAAAGAAGGCTTTGGGTGACATTTACACTTTTCAAAGGGCATCGTGACTCCGAAGCAAGAAAGGCGTTTATGCTGTACCTAAACCTTATGTATAGGGCAGCGCAAAAAGAAGGTCATGTGTGGAAAAAGATCCGGTTCTTTTCCTCTCCCTTCCACCTTCAACAACAACACAACCACACTTTCGAGAATCAGGAACATCGGCAGACAGGCAATGAACAGCAAGAACAGAGCGAGGTATCCCCTCAACTCAACAAAGAAGATGACTGACCTTCCAAAACCTTAAATAGTTACCCGAGGACCATCCCCTTCTCCGCCGCTGTCGCATGTCGATCCCAAGAGTCACAATGCTTCCTCTCCAGATTACTTCGGCGCAACGACCGCTGCCACAGGTTGGTGTCGGACCAAGTCGTCAAATAACATACAATTCAGAAATTCTCTTTACACCAACGATTCCTGTCCCTAACGCTACCCACAAGCTCCTCTCCCACCTCCGAGAGACATCCATCTCCAAGAATAGAGGGCTCCAGCACCAGAGACTCCTGTTAACCAACGATAGAGTCCGAGAAGCCAGACTTCTTCAATGGCTGCGCCAGTTCCGCGACCAATACGTACAGAGTCTCATATCCGATGCTACGCCAATACCGACTCTGTCCAGAGAATGAACCGAAATGTGGTAGATTCACAGCCTGCGATTATTCTTCTATTGATTTGATATGTGTGTTGGGGACTTACGCCTTGGAAAAACTCAAAAATAGAACCGAGATGCAGAGGCAGGAATGATATTAAGTCTTGTATATCAAGATCCTGAAGGACTTACAATTGAAGAGTATTCACTGGGAAGAAAAGTAGCTGGAAACGATCATGCTGACACGATTGCCCAAAAGGCCAGGGAGCTGCGCTCTGGCAAAGTTCAGCACTGGGAAACACTGGAGAACAAGAGGAGACTGATGGCATTGAGGTAGTCAAATCTAATCAATCAACAGTATCATCATCTAAGACGGGAAAGCGAAACAGTGCCAAAAGCTCCAATCGCTTACGAACTACCCGAGCAACGCTCGATGTGTCTCCGTCTCAGAACGCTGAACTGATCCCTGATGGAAGACTTTGCCATGAGAGGTAAGACTTATCCACCTGACGGTAGGAGTCAATACTACCACGGCTACGATAACAGTCGGAACGGACATGTGCTCGTGCGGTCCTGTGGTGCCTGCTGTTGCTAGGGCACGACGGCAAGTGCTGCTCTAGTCCGGATGCACAAAAGAAACTTCGTCCATCAGCTTCCCCCATAGGCCAGACAACGCTTGGACATGAGAACGCGGCAACTGCACCCGTTGATTGCTTGCTGATGAGCTAGTGACAACATAGTGAGTACCTATCAGCGACAGGTCTTTCCTCTGTTGTCTCCATGCCAACTTTTATACACAACCTTTAACTACTAACCTAGGTACCTACGACAAAGCTGCTGGTTACCTAGTCAAAGCTCATGAATTATACAAGCGAAGCTGCATTGCTGCTCTTGACTCGCCGGTTGTAGGAGGGGAAAAGGTCTCAAGCCGCCTCGAATTTCCAATCCATCCCCAACAATTGACACTAAAGAAGGGAGGGAGGGAGCCGAAGCCGACTGTAAATTACATACCGTGACGGCGGCTGGATTCGGCGATAGGAGAACAACTCCAACCTGTTCACATGAGAAACGAATCCTGCCATCATTGCATGGTGGCGCCTGCTAATAACGCGCCGAATAACCATCTATCAGGGAACCAACGCTCGGTCAGCCCGATCGTTTTGGTCGGCTGCATCATGTACGACCTGTCAAGTTTCGCCGCGCAGTCGTGCATGGCAGACACTGCTGTATTGTTTCAACAACGCTAGGTTGTGGATCAGGCAGGTAACCACAAACAGTACAAGCAGTCTACAACCGACACGTTGCAATCGCTTTCAAGCGTTGCGCCCCGTACGAACAAACCCGACGACAGCCAGATGAATTATAGCCACACAGTTACCCGAGATTGTTAAACACCAACAAGCAAGATAGTAGGCTGAATCCGGGGTGTCCATCGCAAAGAAAGAACGGTGCCCAGAGGACGGGTTCAATATGTCGGGCATGGAAGCTGGGGTAACGTAACTTCTTGTAATCACAGGATTACAGGTATGTGCATGCATCGAAAGCATTCTTGTCGACTCGGGTGCTTTCCTTGATGGGCTGCAGATTGATACCGCGTTCCTCCTCATTGACGCTGGCGGAGGTGCTGTTGTGCTCTAGGACTGAGGGGTAGCCAACGAAGTTCTGTTGCGATCCCCGTGATGGGGGTCACACTGCACTGATAGGCCTCCTTTCATCCTCGGCGAAGGATGTGTGGACTAAACGTGAAGTTGTGTCTGGTGGCCGGATGCTTTTCACGCTGCTTTTCGCAGGCAGATAGATGGTTGGGCTACTATCCGACCGCAACGGCATCGAATAACAACGCGAGGTCGCAGGGAACGATACCACGCTATGGACACGCTTGGTTGGACATGAGAAAACTGCAAAGAGCCCGAGCGGTCGGGGAGATTTAGGCCACAAGTACTGGGACACTGGAAAGGGAAAGGATTGTGCGTAAAGGATTCGTAGCCTGAGTATGGGGTGCAGACGTCGGTCTAAATCGATGCAGAGTATTCCAAGTACTGTTCATGATCCGTGTTTTCGAACGTGCGACTACAATGGCGTCAGTGAACAGTATACGTCACAGTAAACATGTTACATTGGGACCGAATAACAGAACAGACACAGCAGGTCGGCAAGGGATACAATTTGCATCCTCACACAGCCTACGGCTTTACCGCCGCAGTTGACCCATAGCTACCGCTACCAGCACCTTGGCGTGTTTCCTAGACCCCTTGCGCGACGGGGGCTAGATCGCGACGATTGCCAGAGACACTAGATCGAGCGTTTGGCTCCCTGCGTAGATTGCCCCCGTAAACCAGGTGCAGTCTGGCGGACCCGACATGCAGGGTAAGGTCCCTTGGTGGGACGTGTCTGTGATGAACAGAAAAAATCCAAACCTCTCGAGATCCTGCCCGCTAGATGATCAATAGCTTGTTCAGATCACTGATGAATAGCGGGATGAGACGAGGTTGCGACCTAACGGGCGTTGCGGCGGGTGTCGATAATGACATCCGATTGCCAGGTGGGGATGGCAGAGACAACAGGCGTCAATACCAGCTTGTCAATGGCTAGTAGGTACCGCGACGAGTCTACTGGCCCGGTCCTCTTTGCCAACGTCTCCTTTGAGGACTGAGCGGATGCAGGATAGCATGTCGACACCGAAGCAGCGCTTAGCCAGTATTCCAGAGAGGGTGCAAAAACAGACGGAAGATGGTGCAGCTCTTCGTCCTTATCCACGCTGGCAACAGTATATTGCGGGATGGGGGTGTAGTCATTGAGCCAGCGGAGACGTGAGCCAACACAATGCTTTCTGCCTCCCTACTTGTTAAGTCGTTCGTCCTTGTCGCGCAGTCGCTGGTTCTTCTATCAATTGCCGTCGGTGACCTTCGACTTATACGTGCTGGAAGTCATGGCGGCAAGGTTTTTGGCGTTGAGAAACCGTTGGCGCTCGGTGTTACTGGGAGTCGGGGATCGTGAGATGGAAGGAATAGAGGGAATCGACGACCGACGAGCGCGTGGTGTTCGGACAAGGCAAGGTCAGATTCAGCTGCATCAGCAGGTCAGCGAGAAACAAGCAAAAAGGCATACGGAAAACGTCATTAGATGTTACCTACCTATTCATGGGAGATAGGGGGTTGGTTGCCTAGCAATTACTGTAAAGCTGGAACTGCGGGGTTGGTGATGGATGGTAAAGGAAATAAAAAAAGAATAAAAAAAGTATGGACTCGTTGGCTAGCCGGGGAGGGGCCAACTAAGCAAGCAGCCCGGGCAAGCTACCTACCTATGGAAGACAGGAGACAGGTCCAGTTCTTGAAAGTGGGGGACACCGCCTAGTCACCTGCACTGCTGGCATCCATCCAGTGAATATACAGTACACCTCAGTAATGGATGGGACGTAGTAGGTACTGGCAGGTAACCAGAACCACAACCACAACAACAATACCAACCTTCTGTATTTAATAAAAGCACCAGCTTCTTATGGATATTATGTCAACTGACTGAAACCGTACACATAAATAAATCACAAGTCGTTATAAATATACGTAGTAGTTTATTGCTAACTTATGTAGAGTAAGTTATGTAGGGAATTAATAAAGAAACATCCATCCCGTCGGGTCTTTGTTTGCTGCCCGCCTTCCCTGTATACTACTGTAGGTACCTAGGTACAGTAGCTTGAGTAGGTAGTAGGTAGGTAGGTAGGTAGCTAAGCGAAAGGTCGGGTTGCATGGTTTTAGAAGTTATAACCTGCGCCCCGAAAGAACTGTTCACTGAGCTCGGTGCGGCTTATACCACGTAGCCCACACCTAAGAGTGTCGGAGTGGCGTCGCAATGCTTAGAGTACTCTTCCTTTAGCTGGGAGTAAAGAAATCGAGCGAGCTTCACACCCACGACGATGTCATCGTCAACAGGCTGACGTGCTAGTGTCTGTCTGGCGACAGATAAAGCTCTTTCGCACGCCTGGAGAGATGTTCCTGTCTCTCTGCGTACGTCGTGTTTAGCGTAAGCCGGGAGGATACTGTCAAATACAGACTCAAAGTTTTCCCACATCTTGAAGTACTCTTGGTGGCAGTGTTCAGAGGCCGTTCGCATGTCGACTTTGGTGATGGCTTTGCTCAGGTCTGCCCACAGTTCACCTACCCTCTTCGGGACCTCCTGCTAGGGAGCACCATCGGAGGATGTTTGGGAAGAGGGAATATCCATCATTACTGGGTTACGCTCCTCCAGTCAGCGACTTGCGCAGGACGCTTGCTTGCTGGAGACATACCGTAAGAAGTAGAACTGTGCGAGAATGCAGGATGATGTGAAAACAGGCTCGGTGCGGAGGACACAGAGAGGGTGGTATACTGCCGCTCGCTTGGAAGGTGAACGAGGGCGACGGTGATAACAGAATGTGCTGCGCAGGAGAGGGTTTAGTTTAATCTTGAGCACGTGCGAGAGTAAATCTTGAATCGCGTGAAAGGCAAAAGAATTGCAGGACGGGGGAATGAACGATGGATAAAGGCAGAGTAGGTACGTTAATTTAGCATGCCCAGTTCAGTTGTGTGCCTGAATAATTGATTGACAGGTGCATACCTTAGGTAGGTAGAGGTCATTGTCCAGAAACAGGAGGAACAGCACAAGCAGCAGCAGGCACCCACGCACCTAGAGGCACTAACCGCCGTGCATTTATGCACTAGCACAAGGAAGTGACTCAGCGCCTTACCCGGCGGGCCAGCAGCTTAGACTACCATTGCGGGAGAGGGCCATTTCGGGACGTCCATGGATGTATGGGTGACAAATTACTGAGGTACCTAAGCCTGTTAATCTGGTAATGAGGTACCTGACAGGATCCGTGATAGCTCAGCATGCCGTGTGTACCCTCAACATCCCAACAACAGACTTAATTTGTCATCCAACCCCTGTTTAACAATCGTCTTCTCCCACGATGGTACCTAGGTAGGCAATGCATGTTAATGCTCCAACTCTTCCTCGCCAGACGGAAAGGGCCCACCAGTGGCCAAAGCAGAACGTTGCAATCGAAACCTACGACGCGAGCCTCGATCTCAGTCGCGTAACCAAAACTTACTTCGGATGCGACGGCAGGCGCCCCAGTGGTCATGATCGTGATCTTGGAAGCAGAGGCAGATGATTCAAAAGTGGAAGGGACTCTTGGCACCGGGCGCATGAGCACGACGTTATTGTATGGCGATGGTCACTCCTTTGCCTTGGATTCGGCGTCTGTTCGACCGTTCGTCACATTGGGGTTGGTGTCATTCCACTCCTGCCTATCGAGGCACTGTCTCAGAGCGAAAGTGCTGCTTCATGCCACGTCGAGAATGGATCAGGTACACCAGGGAGGAGTCAGTGATGGACGGGCAAGGCCTGGGCATTTGGTCACTGGCAGAAACAAATACAACGAACAAGTTGTATGCATACAGTACCTAGGTAACACGCGGCGTGTTGACATTCATCCGTTAACTGGGAAAAGTGAGATTACGAATGACAACACTCATTTCCATTTGCCGAATTAGGTACCTAGCTAGAGAGCATCTAATTTCGGCCTTCCTTGTTTGATCCAGCTTCCGAAAGCGGCAATATTTTGCCGACAGATACAATATATATTACAGCGTCATCTGCGCCCCAGATGAAGGGACCATAAAATCTACAGCTTCCCTCGCAGTTTGTATTGGATCTTAGATATGACAGACCTTGATAGCGCAAGCGATCCATGTACGTTGAGAGACAGCGTATCTCAGTTGGAAGCCGTGGCTTCGGAACAAAATGGGGCCTCGAGCCGAAGCCCCTTAGGACAACCTGGTTTAACACAAGCAGTCATTCCTTTGGCTAAATTGTCTGCTAGTAGAAATGAACCTGGGAAACCAATAACTCAGAATGACATACTAAAATTCGATGTTCAACGATTTGAAGAATTATTACGAAAGAGGGACGCTACAATCGAAGCACAGTACCGCCAAACTGTTGCTCTATATGGCGAGGTGTCTCGCTTGACGAATGAAAAGGAAAGTGTCCTAGAAACAGTCGCCAACCTGCAAAGCCAGATGGAAGACCTTCAGGACCAAGACTGGCAGATGAAAAGTGGTGTAAGGAAAAAGAGGAAGTTTGACCGCTGTGTCCACTAAATAATCATATTCGACTTTGTATCTGAGAGGTCGAACGTTCGTCTCTTACTCACGTGGTTTCTTATCAAGACTTCTCAAATCTGATCTCTGGGGCCCAACAGAACGTCTGGTCCGTCATACAACAGAACTTTCTCACATGAAAACGAAAGAAGGGAAATCGAAGCTTATAAACGCAGTCCTGCCAGATAGCTTACCTGTGTACATATGTGAAGCATTCTGTTCAACGAGTATATGCCCCAAGGTGAAACGCAACCATCGCTAACTTGGCGTGGTCGAGCCTACACACCTGCTCGTAGGTCTCCGAACCCTGCAACCGGGACATAGAACATAAGGGACATTGTGAGATGCTGTCGGGTGGGTTTTTTTATGTAGATCCTATGTGAATATTTAGTGTTGTTTGGACTTTCACTTGCAAGGGTCACAGTCCAAAGCCAGGACCAAAGGTGTTGAGTACATTTGGGGTCTCGAAGGAAATTATGACGGTTGTGGCCTCCAAGGGATGAAGTAGACCATGCTAGTAGATTTATGTTGGCAGCACTACAGGATACAGTTCAGTACGAGATCAGAGGCCAATTAACTGGCTAGCTCTTGTGCCATTGCAGTTTAAACGACTGCAGATAAGCAGATAGTAATGCAAGCACATGTCATGACATTTATGAAGGTTGGCTATGGACCTGCATGACTAGGTGTCACATGCTTCCAGGCAATCAAATAACTTCTGCGATTTGGGACATCTAGTTAAACTTCCTTTCGATTTTTTCTCCTTCCCCTTCCTTGCTGCCACGAAGGAACAGATGCTTGAATCGACCGACCACACCAACATTTGGACTTTTGGTAAGGCAAAGTTCATGATGTGTTGGTGGACAGTGCTCTCTTTCGAGACGACAAGAGCACCACGGTCCTTCATGGTGTCGGTTATGAGATTTATCCCACCTGAGACATGCAATAACCCCCATGATGTTCCATTTAGATGTGTCCTCATGTAAATGGACTGCTTCTACGCTGTCCAGAAACTTCCGTATTTTTTCATATGTACAACTGTCCTTGCGAACGCGAATCTTGCGGAGGAAATCAAGAATATCCTGGGGTGCAAGTACTTCTCTGTTTTCAAAGGCAACAGGGTTACCTTTGTTATCTAGCACTTTGGGCCTTCCCCAGAGCCATGCATGCGCAAGAAGTGATAGTAGCAGTCCACGTCCAGAAATAAGCAGTCTTTCGTCCGTTGAGGCTTTATAGCCCGGAGAGAAAACGAAGTTGGTCATAAGCGAGGATACTTTCTGTGTACGCATTTTGATGGACCCTTCTTTAATCACCTTGTGTGAAAAGGACCCATACTCATTCAAGAATATTGTAGAATCATCAACCCACTGTCCACTAAGTTCGAGATTCCTTAGTATATCAAGCTCTCTTATAGCCTCTTCCCTCAATTCTTCAGGCTCAACGTAGATGGGTGTGCAGGTGATTTTGTTGATGTGCATCTTATTTGCAAAGTGTAGGGGCATAGGCAAATGATAGAACGGGTTGTGCACATTGACAAGAAACGCCGGACTATAGGTAACCTGTAATCTGATCCTCTATTTATTCATGACCCACAAACCAGCCAGCAAGTAAAGCTTACAGGCTCTCAGAAACGTCAAATCTGCACCGCGTCAATGCCCTTCCTAGACCATTTTGGCAAAGCTTTGATTCGGCTTAATCCTGCTGCTGGACCCAGAAAACACTTCGCAGTAGTTACCGATATGTGCTGTACTTCAGGTGTAGGAGTATATCCATGATCAGCTGCTGGTGAAATGACGACTTGCGACCGAAACAGCTCATCATGGTTCTAGCGTAGGATGACATGTGGCGTGTAGCACTGCGCACCGCAACCACATCTGCCATGACTTAGTCCGTACTCAAAAGGTTCACGAAAGAAGCCCTGCTGTCGTCTTCTCTCGGCCGGGACTGTAACATTGTGAAAATACGGCAGACTTTGTAGCATGGCACTTGCCGGCTCTTTCTCCTTGTTCTTATAGAACAAATATGCCTGATTCTGGCCGATATTTGGTATTAATACCTACCTAGCTTTTGATCTTGTCGTCGGCGCGCCTCGAGCTTCTACCATTGTCGCTGTAACTATACTTTTTCTCAATGTCTCAAGCAGAACTTCACGATGAGGTTGCCACTACTACTGCAAGATCTCTGAGTGCCGATTTACTTTCTATAATTGGTGAACTAGTCAACCTATGTACCCGCCTGTCTACGAACGTAACCCCTCTGTTGAACATATCTGCCGATGCTTATCAAGACTCAGCGAGCCCGATGAAGGCAGCGAGTCTGCTTTACAGCACTTTGACAGGGCTTCTCGAGTTCAAATCCGGCCGGCCATTGACAGGAAGACTGATATTTCGAAGACTTGAGCCGGTATTGGCATTGCTTAGTTTCCCTACCACCAGTTTAGGGCGCCCTCAGCATTGGCTCTTTCTACTCTTCCTAACATGGTGGATTTGGCGACATAGTATCACGTGGATGCTTGTTCGAGCAGCAATGTGAGATTATGCCATGCTTTTGGAGATGTTCTATGCTAACACCGGTGAGGCTTTTCTCATGGCAATACTTTGTGGGATCACTAGATGAAGCACAGTCGCCAAAGAAGAGGCAAATTAGTATTCTGTTACTCGGAGCAATTTTTATCGGACCGACCGTCGTGAACTCTTCTCTTCTGCTCGGAGTCCTCGGTATGGCCATAGGTTTTAGCAGGCTGCCCTATATACTTGGACAGAGGTAAAGGCAGTTCTGAGCCGGCTTGTAAGGGATACGTCGATCCAGGTTACTTGATGTTCCATGTAGTGGCGAGACCCACTGGTTTGATGGCTTTGTTTCTTTTCCATCTGCATAGGGATGAGACAGGTGATGAACAGGAAGTGTCAAAATTGGCGGTCAGAAGTTGGTCCTTAGTAGGCTGCCTGTACCTGGGCACATATATACTGTAATTTACTGGAAGGAGAACCTACAGTATGGCGTCTAGTGAGGCGCCGATGTCTCACAAGTAAAGATAAAATTTGTGCATATGCCACAGTCCATGCTGTATTCCTTGCTTGTAGCAACTTAAAACTGATAGGTGACCAACCCTAAGGTCGCAGGCACGTCACCTCCATCACATCAAAACATGCTATTTTCGAATGCCCAGCAGATACTACAATACATCAAGACTGTGGCGTATGCACCTAATCTGCCGTAGATACTGAATGGGTATTGACCTTTCGACAACACCTAGTGCTCTAGATCTTGATTTGAGGAAACAACTAGCTGGCATCGATGGAGAACCAGCCGCCTGTTGACCACTCAATAGGATCTGTCAATGGCCCGCCCTCGTTGCCTTCCCGAAGCTGATTAAGGCTCCGACTTAAGGCCAATAGAGTGGTATACATCTTACGTTAGGCCGTCCATTTTAGACATGCTTCCCTTCGAAAGGCCGAATGAGGCCTACTACCATACCGGTTGAAGTGTCTGTTATTCACGCTTAGGTAGGATATTGAACGTTCACGCGATCAATTCGCCTTGCTCCTCACAATCAGGAAGGGGATAGAAAGGTCATAATATCATCCCGCCTTCCCGCAGGAAGTGAATACAACGAGATAATTATCGACGTCCCGAATATGAGGGTGGCAGTGATTGGGGGAGGTCCTTCAGGACTTGTCACATTGAAGTACCTGACACAGGCTTCCATGAACCTACACTGTGAGTCAGTGGAGGTGTATCTATTTGAATACCAAGCACAGGTCGGCGGTACCTTTGTCGCGCGATCATACGAGGACGCGGAGGTGAGTGGTCATACCAAGCGATATGACGATATAACCACTAATATTTGTCGTAGCTTGTATCCTCCAAGCAACTCACCACATTCTCCGATTTTAGACATGACGGGCATGGCGACTTTCTGAGGACTGAGCAGTATGTGCAGTATCTGGAAGCTTACTGTACCCATTTTGGACTGTGGCAATACATACGACTCAACACAAGAGTAATCTCTATCACTCGAGACGTTGATGGTAGCCATATCATCAACTACAAAGCCAAAGAGGCGCATTTTCCAAGTGAATGGAAATGTGATGCGGTTGCAATCTGTTCAGGTTTGCATGTAACACCCAACATCCCTCATATAAAGGGTTTGGAAAATGCACCAACGGTATTCCACTCTTCCGATTTCAAATCGAGAGCACAGTTTGAGACTGATAGAACGGTCATGATCATCGGATGTGGTGAAACAGGGGCGGATATTGCATATCTAGCCGCAACATCGCCTACCAGACGAATCTTGCTCTGCCATAGGGATGGTGTCCATTTTGCTCCAAAGGTATGTATGGTGACACTTCTCCTCAGCTATGAAATAACTTACAATGTGATCAGAGGAATCCGGGTCCAGTGTTACTCCCAATTTTTGGGAGAAGACCCGACCCCAAAGAGCCGGGCATTCCAATTGACGTGAGCCGAGCTAACATGTTTGACACCACATACGTCCACCCACTGCTTCGCAATTCCATGGCACTGTGGCACTACTATCACTGGTATATCAGAACTATCCTTTGGCTGTCATCTGGAACCACAGCAGGGATGGACCAGTGGATCGGAGAAATCAGTCCAGAACGCCATCACCCGTCTAAGAGTATTACTCCAAAACATCTATCGTCTACTCATCTGCTAACTAAACTTCCAGTATTTTTCAACAAATCGATGAAGATATGTCCCTACATTAGTCTGCCTTATCGTCCCAGTATCCCGGGTTGGCGTTTTTGGTTGTACGCTTTGCGGTCTGCCATCATTCAAACACCCGTCCCAGATACAGACGGAAGGCATGTAGATTTAGCACCTTGGCCAAAGGAGATAGATCAACAGGGAACCGTTCGTTTTGTTGATAATCAGCGGCCCGAGTTCAGCCGACTAGAACGCGAAATAATCAAACCGGATATCATTATCCTCTGCACTGGCTACAAGCAAGACTTTTCCTTTTTAGAGTCTACACGAACAAACTCTGGCAAAGCCTACCCAACTCCAAGCCACGCTAATGTTCGCGGCATATGGTCGAATGACGAGCCGACAGTCGGATATATTGGATTTGCGAGGCCCTCGCTCGGTGCCATTCCGCCTTTAGCAGAAATGCAAGCTCAGCTCTGGATTTTAAATCTTTTGACACCGGAAAAAGTATCTCGTCCTCTTCGAGCGATTGATGAAGAACACTATCGGCTGAAACTTCCTTCTGATTCTCGTATAACATACGGGGTCGACCATGAAAGTTATACGTATCAGCTGGCTCTAGATATGAACTCGGCAATCGGACTTTGGGACATTCTGGCCTTGGCGGGCAAGAAGAGTTTTCGGGATGGATGGCGACTGCTAGTTGTCTGGGCCCTCGGTGCACATTTCAACGCGAAGTTTCGACTACTGGGGCCCTGGAAATGGAATGGCGCAGCAGACATCCTTGTTTCGGAAGAACTCTGGCAAACTATCACCAGAAGGCCACTATTCTTCGGTAAGAATGTCAGATGAGAAATCAAAGCCTAGCTAACGGAATAGGACATTTCTCCGTTTCACTTCTCCCTATGATGTTATTCGGCCCACTCAGCCTAATTGCTTTTCTCTGGGCTACCGCCCTAGATAGCGTAAGCTGGGGTTAAGATCATTATGGTCAGTGATTTCTAAATCACCTTGAGTTGCTAGTACGGAGACAAACAAGCACATTGGCATCTGAGTCTATAGGGAATCGATTAACTTTCCTCGGTCTAACTGGAAGTTAGGCCACATCCATTAATGGATATCCTTAGCCAGGCCTCGTTATCTGAGGGTTTGGGAAGAACAATGTAAATCGCGTGTGCTTCGAGGAGTGTATAAGTTGTACCTGTATATGCCCAGAACATAGTGGGAGAAGGTTATCATGTCATTGTGAACCACAGGGGCAGTAAACCGAGCGGCGCTTTCTCTGATGACTTTCAATTACAGTGTTTTCGGTAACACGATGCTTAAACTGCCAGTTCCTAGGGTTGCAAGATGTCGTTGACATTGCATAGTACAACTGGAACAAAGATGAACTATCGTGTGGAAGCTGCTGGCGAAACACAAAATAACTAAACTTCATGTGCTTTTCGTGGGAATGATTGTCTGTACTGCGCACAGTGCAGAGCCTTTGATTATTATCACTGTGAGCGAGGCAGAGGCAAATATTAGGATTTAACTAACTCAATGGCTTACGTACGGTCAAAATACGCCTAACTTCACCTATCTCCATTCCTTCGAGATCGCACAGTATTCCGGCAGCTGTGATGCTTTCCTTGACCAGCCAGAAATTGATTGCAACCCAGTTTGAGGGACTCATTCTGACTAAACGTTTGGTTTTGGGAATAGTTGTGTACCCAACGTCCTCCAGCTTAGATCTCATGTAAGGAATACTCATTTGGAACGCCGGCTGCCCGTGCCCAACACCATACAGTCGCATGAAAAACCAGAGGTCGTTTGGCTTTCCACTTTCCATGACGGACGATTGAAGATTCACGTCAGACCCGCATCAAAGATCCGTTCGGGGCTCACACATCGCGCACGATGTCAGAGCTATTGCTGATTGAGTTCGGGTGATACTTTGATAGTGTCACTAATCCGGAATCCGCTGGGAGGATTCAATACAATACATGTTGACCTTTCCACGCCTATCAGCGGCCACGTTTCGTAACGTTATGTAAAAATCGCCGTCACCCATGGTATAGGGTAACTAAGACCGCCGCGTTGTGTCGTGAGACGCTGCGTACTACACTAGCTAAGCCACATCCATCATGCTATGATTCGTACGTAGCAACTTTCTGAAAAATGCTGAGAAGCTCCTGATTTCTGTTGCCAGTATCAGATGCAATTTCATATTCAAGTCTGATGTTGACAGTCATTTCATAGAATAAAACGTCCCGGAATGGAACAACGCTCTACAGCAAATTTGGGCCAAGAGGAATTTGCATCAAGTAACGTGCTCAAGGCGCAGCTCTCGCACGTTGTGACTGCGGAACGAACTTTCTTATCCGTGTATGTACACTATCATTTTACACGACACTCTAGGTTTTGGACTCAAAGCATTTTTCGGCCCTGGAAGAAAGTTTCATGACGTCTTTTGATTGGTGTCAGAAATTGGTCCCTTGTCACGTGTGGGAGAAATTCTAGCAGCCAAAACATCCCCAGCCAATGTTAATTTGGCGTCCTGTCGACGACTTTATGGGGACAAGAGGCGCCTTGAATCAAACGGTATATAAACAGGTCTTTCTCCGAGCCATTTGGTTTCACGGAGCAATATCCTTTACATGTTTACTGTTAACATAAAGTTATCACCAACAAAGAAACGGTGACTAGGCCTCGTTAGATTTAATGGCCACCCTCAATTTCCCACAATGCGTTGAGCTAGGTGCCCAAATCCAGACCCCATGGTCTGCCCATGTTGTGATAAAGAACATAGTCGTAACTACAAAGGTGGGGTCCTTAATTTTTCACGGCGTTTATGCCGAAACTCTAGATGCGATGCCGCCAGAGTGGACACGTCCTGGCTGTCTTCTGTGGATTTTCAATGATGGGACTGGGCCACAGATGTGGCAGCAAAGCGCCCAGCCATCTCCCTTTAACTCCAGGGATCTTGAGAAGAGCTTTAATAAGATTTTAGGCCACTATGAGTTCGATGATGGGGATTGCTACATAGCAGTCATATGGAATGGATGCCCAGCACCAACCTGGGAAAGAGAAGGGGATATTGGATGCTGTGGTGGTGCCGTCACGCGATACTTCACTCAGCATCACATTTGACAGTTGCTTGAGGGACTTTCACTTGCGTATTACTTAGCTAAGTGCTGCTATGATGATCACAGTGCGGTTTAGGTTAGCCACCATTGGTTTACTGGAATCGGTCAGAAATGCCGAAAGGTGGATTAGTCGTAACAACCACTCTTTGTGCTAGTTCTTGGAATACTTTGATGAATGTAGTGTAAGCTGCTTGCAACTTCTCTTTATGGTGCCTATGAAAATGGGCAAAGAGGAGACACGAAGACGAAAGACGGGCCCAAGATCATCATTGACCCGGGTCTCAGCATGCGGAAATGGTAGCGCACCCGCGCTCACGAAAAGGATAGTCCTGAGCCACAAAAATTGAAATGTGCCTCCGTCTAGCGTTAATGAACATTGGTCATAAAGCTCATTTAATCGTGGTCCTGGTTTCTTATTACAATTTTCCCATCTATTTGCGATGCACTTTCAGTCGTCACCATATGTGCCTCTACCTTGTTGAAGTTCCTCACAGGTCTACAATCATTCCTGATTGACTTCGGAGTGGTTCTCACAGGTCATGCGAAGCGATCCATGACCCTTGTTAAAGAAACTCCATTGCCCTATTCAGTTCTGTTGAGTCCTACACAAAGCTCTTGGTCATGACCGACAGCCCAAGCTCCTATACCAAATGCCTCCTTGTGGTTCCTTTTTTCAATACTAGCGCTGCATCGAAAGTAGTGCTTGATTTTGTCTGACTCTCTTTTCCAACTTTCTCCACAAAGTTTCGATACGTGCTGCTGAGATTTAGTTCCATAGACCCGTTCAGCCACACTTCGGAATGCCATCCGGTAAAGAAGAAAAGCATTCGCTGGACGCTTTTCCTTGCTTCCTTGAGCTTCGAGTTGCCTCGTCGTTGGGCTCCTTTGCACGTACTCCTCGACTGTAGCCTCGAACTCCTTGAGAGGACAGTGGCTACTGAGGGTAGTCCAGGTATGTGCCGTCTCAAAGTGCTCATCCGATAAGCTCTGGCCGTTAAATGCAACGCACGCGGCAGAACTAGGCCCCGAAGCGTCTAAGGTGACTTCCGATAGCTCGACCCGATCCAGTGAGTCTGGATACAATACCCAGTCTCTATCAAAATAATCGTCCCAGTGGTGGTTTGTGCGGTCTGAAACCGAGGGCCAGTTATCTTGAAGAGTATCAGATTGGGCCGCAGGATGTAGAGAATGGCATTCTGATAGTTCCCCCACGAGGCTACCTATCTCCACTACGTTCTGACGTAGGAGACCGTCATCGACGATGTCTGGATATTCTGGAAAGGTTGGGTAGAAAGATGGGCTAAACTCCGAGGCTGAAAACATGGCGGACGGCTGGTGTCGAATTCACAAGAGATCAAAGATGCTACAAAGCTCAAGGTTACCGTACTGATGCTCGAATACCTTAGAACATGGAGGCTACAACCATCTTGCAAGAACTCTGATCCTCATAACATTTCAACAGAAGCCAATATCATACAATGTCAATTCTACTCACAACTATAGGTTACCGCGGATGAGCCGGCCTTGATTCGCCGTACGCTACGTCCACGGTCAGCACATCCAGAATCGGTCTTTTTTCTTTTTTCTACATCGTCAGTTATGAGAGGTTAGAGGCCCCGCTGACTATCTGCGAAAAGGCTTCTGGGCAGGGACGATGTCATGACTACTGTGGCTACACGTACTGTGGTTAGGTCAAGTTCGTCTCGGATGTGTCATTACTGTCATGGCTTGTCCCGCCTCACCACCATTCGCGGGCGGTTTGGGAGCCATGGCGGATCCAGAATAACGACAAGTCATCAATCCCAAAGTTCCTGAAATGCCTCATTCCTGTACTGTAAATAGTCATCCCAGTCACTTTGTTGGAGTTTCTTTTCCAGAACCGAAGCCAGTTTTGTCGTGTATGGGAGTGCGCGCACGGGCCGATGTGGGGCATTCAGCCGTTGTTGGTTGTTGACGTCTTCGCATTCATTAACGGACCAAATCGGACGCAGTCATTTTGGACCTTCTCATGACACCCAACATCTCCTATTTGTGTTAGGTTATGCTTTTGCGTCTTATATGATGTGGTGTTCTAGCCTTCCAGGTTCGCTTGGGCTTGCCGCTCTGCATGCCTCACGCGTAGCCTGTGTATGAGAAACTCAGAAGACAGGACGAAGTAGGAAGCTGAAGCCACTTTTCAGACGCGCCAGGATGTTTGTCTTTTGCTCTGTCCATGAAAACCCTTTCCCCGAAGCTACTACGCCCATGCGTCGATTTGGGCGATGGGTGCTTGCATCCGTCCTTACTATCGTCCAGTTTACATTGATGGTTGGACTTGCAATCGGCGTGCCCGCAATGTCGGCCTTTATGGCATGGTCTACTCAAAACCAACTCTCTCCAGGATTGGACGATTTAGGTCTGGGAAAGGAGGCAGACGAAGTCCTAATTTACTTGATCCTCCATACGGTACTCCTCACCTTGTTAATCTGGGGGACTGTGCCAGTCCTTGCAGTGAGCAGAGTGAGCAGCAGTCGGGCAAAGTTGTTCGCGTATGTGGCATTTGGAGGGACAGTAGCAGTGCTTGTGGCTACCTCTATCCGCACGACATATCTGGCCTGGAATTGGGTACGGGTCTTTGAGCTGGCGGATGGCGACGCAAAACTTGTAGCACGCTGCAAACTCATTTCCCTCACCGTGGGTATTCTGTTCTGCGTGGGGGCCACTTCTGTCATGATTTGCTCATCCTACGTGTTGCAATTTGGTATGCCGTCGGTCATCCGGCGGATGTTAGATGATGCTGCGCAGCTGCTGGTTCCTTCCAAGGTCCGCAGCGGAACAACAGGCGTCGGAAACATGGACGAGAAAAAAAGCAAGAGTATTGAAGCTAGAGGCGAACTGGACAAGGATCTAAATTTTCGAGCTCGCGGCTAGGGGACAACAGGGATGTCAGATGCGGTGCGATGGTGGTTGGGTTTGGGGTTCTGGGTGACGGGTAAAAGCAAGGGTTGAGTGTACCGTCAATGTATCTTATCCAGGTCGAGCTTATGTAATGTTGCTGGAGCTGTTAAGAACTTTTGCGAGCTAGGGGTCGGTCGTGGCTTTGACACGCTGCGCGCGTTACGTGTCGCGTGTCGTATTGCGCTCCGTGCTCTGCTACGGAAAGTCAGAACGCCCGGATGTCTAACAATCTCCCCGTCAATGCAAGCGCATGAGCTTGCGGTCTTCCGTACCTAACAAATACCGTAGGATGGCCGCTTGACAGTACAGAATAGTAGATATACTTTGGCCCCCCATGCACCACCGCATGGTAGATCTTTGAGCAAACAAGACAACGAGAACAATTCTGTGCCACCACTCGCCAAATACAAATTTCTGCTCCAAGTGTCATCAGACCCATCACGAACAGGACGTCTGTCTTGCAATGCTTGCTCCTCTTGAGTTTTATGATCGTGGCCATTTCAGTCGAAGGGCACGAGAGATCGACGCAAAAAGGGATTCCGAACTCAAGGAGTATCCATTTCCAGATGTTCTTTTCATCACTGCCTACGGATTACAACCAGACATTCCACGATACACACCGAAAGAAATCCAGTCCGCCCGAGAGAAGAATCCATGCTTTCAATTTTTTAAATATTGGCAAAAGTACTGCGCGACCTTGGAGGGCATGCACAGAGCTTTGGCCGCATATGGTAAGCACGGAAGTGTTCTCTGGCTTCACTGATGATTGTCGCTAAACACAAGCAGAAGGTGCGATATGGCTCGTAGCAGAATGTCTTCCAGACGAAAAGACTGGAGACTTCCGCCAGAAACACCAAGAGTCTCTGTTGGAATTGAGACGCTATTTGTCACCCACTACTGAGACTGGAACTAAGTCTTCCTATAGCAAAGACGAATCTCCGCATATTGCTCCCGACTCTCCACGGGATCCCCCCGAGACAAGCGAAGAGCGACCAGCCAAGAAACGAAGAGTTGAAGCCTGTAATGGTCAGAACACGCCAACCCAGTGTCAAGGCGAGATGCCTTATGATCAGAACACGCCGGCCCTGTATGGTCAAAGAGGAACTTCCAGCGTTCAGCAGCTCTATTTCAAACCCCCTGCCGGCGAATTTGCTCCCATGACAGTGGCAGATTGGGACGAACTTGATAGAATATGCAACGTTTCCCTCAAGATGGGTGTGCGTAAAAGCGGAGTTCGAAATAGTGAACGTGGGCGCAAGCTAACAGAAACCGTCTGTTTGTTTTGGCCTCCTGCTAAGGGTGACGACTTTATTCTAGATTTGGTTGTTTCGAGAAGCTATGCGGAAAGCATAAAGTTGGCCCGGGTTTCAGATACTTTGAAAGAGATGATGGGGGACTTCCTTTTCAATGCCCAGAAAGGGGTCACGGTTCATGATATCGGGGACAACGATGCGATTTTGAGGATAGTACTTGGCCATAGGCAAGGATGGGAAACAAGCCGTATATTCCCCGTCACAGATACGGTCAATTTTCCTTGTATTCCAATTTGATTGAACCCGCCCTTACTGCTAGATATGTGTTTTTGGGCACAACGCTCTTCGTGACAGACTTTGTATTAATGAATATCTCACCGATGAGGATCCCATCAACGCCTTCTTTCCAAGATATCAAACGGTCGGAATGTGATTTTGGAAATATTCTCTCATCGCAATCTTCAAATCCATCTGTGGTTTCCGGTTCCTTTTCGTTCCCCTCTGACTTTAACACGAGTCAGTGCGCGCAATACAGAATGTTTCCTGACACTCACCTGAGTCATCGATGCTGGCGTTGATTGTGGTTGTGCTTTTGATAAGGTAGATTGGCATATGGATTGAGAAAGAAAACGTTGTGTTGGCAACAAGATGAGAAAAAGGTCGTGTGAACCCCGCATTGATGCCTAACTTGGTGGTTGAAAGGCGTTACCAATGGTCGAGCCAGTGGTTCAGTTGACCCACTGGTCCAGTTGAGCCAGTGGGGTTCAGTTGACCCACTGGTCCAGTTGAGCCAGTGGGGCTCAGTTGGCGTAACTGTACCATGCAACGTAAATCGACTAGGGGTTTATGGAGCCGGCGGAGTCTGGATCTACACAAGCGAATATGTCGTCTGATGGTCACAATCCTCTGGTCTGTTAGAAAGATATGTGACGGTATAGCAAGAACATTGCCCATGAATTGCGCTCCGATGTGGAAAGCTCTCAGCAGATCATCGTTAACGCAGGACCTTCTGCTAGTACAGCTTTTTCAGTTTTCACGACTCTGCAGGTACAGAGCTCTCAAATCCCCAAGATCAGCGGGCCGAACTTCGGTACAAGGAAGAGAAAGTCTATTAAATTTCTTATAATGTCGCCTCAAAGACGGCATAATACCTCCATGGCCCTTGT
Source organism: Fusarium sp. FIESC RH6 (assembly GCA_022627095.1). Lineage (NCBI taxonomy): Eukaryota > Fungi > Ascomycota > Sordariomycetes > Hypocreales > Nectriaceae > Fusarium > Fusarium sp. FIESC RH6. The sequence goes on from JAJALC010002342.1 coordinate 25,668, forward strand.
ACTAAAGGAAACATATGAGACAGTCAGTGCGCCGAACGGAACGGCTGCAGGAACCACAAGTCTATTGGATTCGGATCCTGGAATGCCAGTTGATGCTGCAGTCTTTGCCGATTAGCCCCTGCACTTCGCGGTGACTGTGCTATTCAGTGAAAGGTCCGACTGATCGAATTGCCGCTCGATTCTTACTTCCATGACCATGGTTGACTATAAATACTTCAATGACCGGCAGCAATTTTCTACAAATAAGGCAAACACTGCAGACAAGGCGACCAGCACGCATTCCTCGCCTGTAAATCTTATTCTTATCCGCTTTTCAAAATGCCCGACATACCCACTATATATCTCTCGATCACTCTCACCCTCGCCTCTTTTTCTCATCTGATATCTTCATCGCGGCTTGTTTACCGATGGCGCTTTAGAACACGGCTGCCGAGAACACTAGACTACTCACCGACAGCGTCCTACCCAGACCAGCACCCCAAGAGCTTTTTCTGGCAGATGTCATTATTCATACTTTTCACCTCTACGGCAACAGTAGCTCTTTCAGTTCTAACGATAGTCCAGAACGAGCCTTACTATACGGTACTCGCAGCTTTGATCATAGTTGCCTCCTGTTTCCATGAGGTATGCCGATTTCAATCAAAAAGTGTAGACGTATGGGCTAATCCATCTATGTAGGCCATGATATCAGCACCTAGATGTCGACTAAGCATGGAGATATTAAAGTCGTTGTCTGTGTGGTCTGCTCTTGTCATCGCCTTGAGTTTGCTTCTGGTTGGAGTCGTACTACAGCTTCTTGACCTCTTTCCTCACGGTCTCGTCCTTGCAAAAATAGCAGCCGGCCTCTACCGCGTTTACTTCATCTGGGAATGGATCAGTATCGTTTTGAGGGAAAAACCAGAGAGACCACTTTTAGATCTAGAGCCAAGGCCGTGTCCAAAGGAGAAGGTCCACCTTATGACACGTTTCGTGTTGACAATAGTGGCCTTTGTGTTCGTTTTATCATTGGAGAGTAAGGACCTAATGGTAAGTTATAAACCGCAGGCAGAACCATGGAGGCATTGCAGCTGACACAAGCGAGGCTACTGCGGCAGTATATGCTGCGAACGATGTGTTTCTGAGCGGAACAGCTTTTAACAGGGAGTTACGCCTGAGTTCTGAGGCCAGGGTCGAGCTTAGGGCACGGGCTAATGAACACATCCCACAGCGTCGCGATCACGAAGATGGGGATATGAAAGACTACCCACTCCGTGCAAGTAGTAGAGAAGCGCCGGACTCCCTGCGATCACAGGTTACTGGCGTCCTGGAACCCCATTCTGTTTTTTAGATTACTGCTTTAGAGTGAAAAGAAATCCTTGGTCACCTTACCCATCTCCTGAACACAAAGCTCAATATGATTGTGTGTAGTCGACATAGCTTGTTCAAACACCTAGCCTGTCATCAATTGTTGATCCTCATGTCCCGCTATCCTAGACCCTCTAACGATCCGTAAAACATCTTTAAAGAATGGTAGATAGCCAGTCGTAAAGGTGCAATAGGGGCTGGGGATCTCAGGGAAAGGCGTTTCCTTGACGAGGCCGACGCTCCGTTTCGCTGTCGATAAGAGGTCTGGGCGGGTCACGGCCTGAAACCACAGGTTTACGATGATTTGTCGGCGTAGGACCTTCTGCGTGGAAATGTCTTGGACGCATAAGACTCCTGAAAAACAGATGTGTTCATGCGACTTTGCTGTTGTGTTATTAAAGAATAAAGTCGAGGACGAGATTACCTAAAGTCAAATGGCGACCGGCCTGTCACAATAGATAACGTGCCGTACTCAGCTTTCCCTGCCTACAGTCTCGGCTGACGATAAAAGCTGACCATTCTGCAAGTATCCATATGTTTCTTAAGTCATTCTCAGTGAGAAAGGACCAGAACGCCAAGACCTCGGTCCAAGAGATACATATTCACCACCATTCACTCTTCTATTTCTCGTATTGTAGAAGGAAGAATCTAGTAAGTACGCATTGTCAGGCATCGTATCACCAGATGTGTCACAAGCGAGGGAAGAAAACGACGGAAGGCGACTATATCTTACGTAGTGGCTTTATTAGCATATGAGTCGCAACTATGATAGCAATGATGGGATTTAGTAGCTAGTGACGATTACAAGCTTGAAGTTAAGAAAGGAAAACTGTATTATTATTGTCGTAGAGCATATTTTTAAACTGAAATGAAATGCTATAGGAGGCATAATGAATAGGTTGTAATGAATCAGGTAGGTCCAATGCTTGTACTAAAGCTCAAAGAGTTTAACAAGGAGGTTGTGGTCGAGTTGGGGCAATATTATATACCTTACAGGGTCGGGTCAGCCGATAAGGCTGACAAGGCTGTAGGGATGATCGTGGGTTATTCGTAACAATCACCCCCTCCCCAAGGAAGCTGTCCTTGGCTTCGATTACACATCGTAGACAATCCGCCAGTCGGTTGTTAACTGGGCCTCACTGAGTGCACCATCTTCGTCGGTGCTATGTCATTTGCGATTCGTTGGTCCCTGGTAGAGTCACATGCTGCGATCACCTCCTTGGTTTTCGCACGACAGTGCCTCGCAGTGTTGACGCCGTGCATCTTGTTGCTCCTCGAGGTGCAGTCGCGCCAGCAACGCACCTTTCTTCGTTATCGTAGCCACGACCGTGAATCATAACACTCATAGGCAGCTAGCGCGGGAGTACAGTGTAAAGCCTCGCCTTCTCGCTTCCCACTCTTCCTCTCTTTCGCTCTCTCTTCCTCACAACACTACACATCCTCTGCTTCTTGTGTCGTGCCTTTTCCGTTCCTCTTTCGCCTTCACCTTCTGGTCTTTTATCGTCGCCTTTCTCAATCATGGCTCCCGTCCAAAGCCAACCCGTGCCCGATGTGGTTCCGACTCCTGTTGAGGATGCCGAGGAACAGGAGGTGGCTCTCAAGTCATACTCCCTTCCTCCCCAGCATCAACATCATGCTGGTCTCGATACCTGCGTCTGCTGTCTCCGGTCTTGGGTCAACTATTTTGGCCAGCAGCTGGATACCGCACAGAAGAATCCTGATGCCCCTCGTTCCTCGATTCCTGATCTGGGGTGCGAGTACGATGACTCAGGCGCCACTCGATGCAGCGCCTGTTCTGATCCCAAGGCAGGGAAGAGCTGCTTTCCGTGAGTTTGTCTACTCGTTTGCCATTCGCTCATCTCTCCCAGCATCTGTTCGTTGATGGAAGGAGATTGGAATCTCGTTTTCGCCGTCATTACTGCTTGTCATGAGACTGTCAGCAGTACCTATTTTGTGGCCCATCATGGTCGTCAGCGCCGTGCCTACACCTTCTCGTCCCAGACTTGTTTTTTCCTTTGTGTCGCTCTGTGGCACCTCTGCAATGGACTCGTGGCTGCCGAGAACATGATTCGTGCCGAGTGCGGCAACAGTGGCCCCAAGTCTTTGAGCAAGGTATGTCGCTTCTCTCATGCTTTTTGCTTCGTGGCTGATCTTTGCGATTATCTAGACCGAGCGTGCCAACTATCTGCACCTTGTTGCCTCTCGTCGGCATCTTCTTTCGGTCCAGATGCCCAGCCCGTCCTCAACTACCGTGGGTCTCCCATTTGCTCTTGTATCGCATTCATTTCGCTGACTTCTTCAGACTCATCAGGAATGGAATGTCTGGCGCGAGAGTCAGCACCTCTCGCTTGGTCGTTGCGACACTGCTGGCCCTGCGTAGCACGCTTGCCGCCTTGCTTTCGATTTTGCGGTTTCGTCTCTCCCTGACGTTTCTTCCGACACTCAGCGCTCTCTTCTCAAGCGAATCCCCCCCGTTGCTGTTACGCTTTGGGGTAATCCGTACCTGAACTTCGAGCCCGTCGCGCACATTCTCGCCGACCGTGATCAGGATATCGAGATGGAGTTTGCTGGCAACGTCCCTGTTGCTTCGGGGGCTCTTCCTGCGCCTGAGAAGTCTCGGGCTCCCGGCCCCCCTCGTTCGTCTCCTGTTCAGGAACCTGCCGTTGCTCCTCGCCCTTCAGCTCCTGAGCCTGAGGTCGCTCCTGTCGTGAAGCTCAAGCCTCGCACCCCCAAGCATCAGAAGGTTCGCCCTGCCATCGGTTCTCAGTCGGTTCCGCGCCCTTCGACTCAGTCTGGGTCTGCTGCTCTGCAGGTTCCTTCGCCTGCGACTCGTGCTGCCCCGATTCCTGCTGTGGCCAAGCCTCGTCATAAAGGCGTCGCGGCGACTGTTCGTCGCCCGTCTCCCGTTGCGCCCGAGAACACCATTGATGCGTTTCTCATCACCTCTGGGGAGGATTCTGGTGCGGAAGAGTATGTTGAGGAGGAGTCGCCCTCCAAGCGTCGTGCTGGCCATGTTTCGCCTGCCAAACGTCGCCGTCTCGAGCCTGAGCGTCGCGGCTTGGATGAACTCCAGGAGGATGTTAGCGACTTCGTCTACGAGTCTGTGGCTCCTGCCTCTGGATGTCCTTCTCGACGATCTCGTCGTGCTTAGTCTGGATATTCTCATGGGGTCAACTTGTTTGTGGAGACAACTCGTTGGTTGGGCGTCCTAGCTAGTCTACTGGTCTTCGGCCGTATTGTCTGTAGCTGAAGAATTCTCTGTTGGCCTGCCTCTTTTTCTTGCGCCCGTGACTTCTGCATTTGCCACACGCTTGCCATTCGTCTTGACTCTCTTCTTGTTCCATGCCTCCACGATCTTGGGGGCATTCGGCATGTCTTCAGCGGTGACCCATTAACTATACTCTGGTGGCCAACCCATCCATTTGGCTTGGTAGTATAGCTGTTGCTTGACCCTCCACTCGTCCTTGATGCGTTCGATCTCCCATTCCTCTTCTTGGTCTTC
>JAJALC010002343.1:0-80149 GCA_022627095.1 Fusarium sp. FIESC RH6
TATTATAGTATTTTTTTATTCTTTTTCTAATAAATTTAAGTTCTATTTTTATTTCTTTATATAGGTTTTTAAGTTCTTCTACCTTAAGTATTACAGTAGGGTTTATTATTTAAGCATCTTATTTATTATAGTATATATCTAGGGTAAATCTAAAGTTAATATAAGCTAGTATTAACTTTATATTTTTATTATAGATAGTATTATAAGCTAGTTATATAATAGGTAGCTTTTTAACTTAGTTATTTTATCTATAGTTAATATAGTATTATAAGTATTATTTTAGTACTTAATTTATTTATTTAGTTTATTTATCTATTTGTAATTTAAAAGCTATTAAAAGCTGGTAATTAAGTCCTAGGTATAATATAAGTACTTACTAGAACTTAGCAGTAAATATTAGGCCTTTATCTAATAAGATCTTACTTAGTAATCTATATATACTAATAATATATTAGTAGAAAATATAAGAAAGTTCTTTTATATCTATAGATTCTCTATAGGGTAAGTAGTATAAGAACTTTATAAGTTAGTTAATAATAACTATAATACTATTATAAAAGATTCTAATTAAGGGTTCTTCTAATAAGGGTAATTTAATTATAAAGTCTATTATAATTAAATCCTAAGGTTATTATATTACTAGTAAGGGTTATAGTATACTATAGGGTTTATAGTACTATACTTTTATTTATATATATATATTATATTATTTAATAATTTATTCTATATCTTTTCTTATATAATTATACCCTTTTTCTTATAACCTTTTAAGTATTTTAGTAATACCTTAATATCTATATAATAAATATAAATAAAATTTACAAAGGAAGTTACTATCTTTAATAGTTCTAGTAACTATTTTACTAAGGTAGTATTATAGGTATTTTTCTATATATTCCTTTACTAACTTTTCTAGTATTAGGCTACTATAGATAGGTTTTATTAGTTTCTAAGTTTTTTAATAATTAGGGTTATATTTTATCTGCAAATAGTAATATTTAAAGATTACTAGGAATACTTTAGAATAGGCTAATAAGTAGATCTTATCTTTATATTAGAAGTATAGATCTTCTTTCTTTAGTTTACCTTTAGCCTATTTAATAAAGTACATAGGTTTCTATAGCTATTCCTAAAAGTATCTGTAAATTCTAAGTAGTATAAGTAACTTCTTTTTCTAGCATACTAGGTAGGTATTAATTACTACTTTTAACTAGGTATATCTTATATAGTAATCTATTATTCTGCAGAGGATATCCTTAAATCTACTAATATTAAAATAATATTTTTCTTAATATTTCTTTATTATAGTATTATAAAAGTCTAATTATTCCTTTATCTTTTCTTAGCTAAGTTTCTTATACTATTCTTTTAATATTATAGTTATCTTTCTTATTTTAGTAATTATTCTGGCTAGTTAGGTAAATTAATATTCTTCCCTTTTATTCTTCTTAAGTAGTTATTCTTAGGCCTTATATATAACTCCTTACCTAAAGTCTAATCTATAACTAATAGCATTAGTATATCTATTATTAAATCCTTTATAATATATAATTATAAAGTTAAATTTATATAAGTATTTAGTATAGTATAATTATTATCTATTTAGTTCTTATATAATAGTAAAATATAATATATTCTAATAGTTAATATAAACTCTTACTTAATATATACTTCCTATTAAGTAGTAATAAAATTCTTTAAAGTAGTTAATAATAGCTAGGAATTCTTTATTATAAATTAGGTATCTTAACTCTATATTATATAGCTTATAGAAGTAAAATATAATAAGGTATAATTATCCTTTTGCATTTTATTACTTAATCTAGCTTCCTAAGGTAAAGTTTAAGAAGTCTATTTTAAGTTTAATTTCTTTAGTAAAGTTAAATATAATTAACACTAGTTTACTAAGTATAAAGTCTTATAGCTAGTTAAAGACTTCTTAAACCTCCTTATTCTATTTAAACTTTTAGTTCTTTTTTATAAGTTTAGTAAAGGGGTTTACTATTTTACTAAAGTCTCTAATAAATTATTAGTAGTAGTTAGTAAATCCTAGGAAGCTCTATACTTCTTTAACTATAGTAAGAGTAAGCTAATTATATACTACTAAGATTTTCTTTTAATCTATTTAGATTTCTTTAGGTAAGATAGTATATCCTAGGAAGTTAACTTCTTTAATATAGAAATAACTTTTCTCTAGTTCTACTAGGAGGTTTATATTTTATAGTACTTTTAAAACCTTATAAATATATTCCTAATATTCTTCTTTATTATCTAAGAAGATTAGAATATTATTAAGGTAATATACTATAAATACATTTAGGTATTATTATAAGATATTATTAATTATTTATTAAAATATAGCTAGTATATTTATAAGACTAAATAGTACTACTAAGTATTTAAAAAGTCTAAATTTAATTCTAAAGATAGTTTTCTATTTATTACCTTCCTTAATATAGATAAGGTTATAAGTACTCTTAAGGTTAAGTATAATAAAAATCTATTTTCCCTGTAAATAATCCTTAAGTTCTATTATAAGTAAAAGTAAGATCCTATCTTTAATAGTAAGATTATTTAATTATTAGTAATCTATAATAAGTTATAGTTTTCTATTCTTCTTAGGTATAAATATAATAGGAAATCCTACTAAGGATATTAATTCTTATATATTACCCTTTTGCAATTCCTTTTCTAGATAATCTTATAGTATAGTAAGCTTAAGTTTATTAAGGTTATAAATCTTCTAGAAAGGTAGATTATTTAATTTAAGTATAATTTTATAGTCCTAGTAGCTATACTATAGTACCTTAGTATTAAGTTCTTCTTTAAATAGTTTATTATAGATTTAATACTCCTAAAGTATATTCTTAAGTCTATCTTCTTCTAATAGTTTCTTTAGTTTTATTTTTAACTTTTTATTTAAATTATATAGCTATATAGTAACTATTACAAGTATTTACTAAATATATTACCTCTTACCTTTTTTATACTTATATTATACTCCCTTTAGAGGTAGGTAAATATTCTTTTTATATTAAACTTTACTAGCTATCTTAGTTAAAGTTTAAGATCTCTATTTATTATTACTTTCTAAATCTATATCTATATTAGAAAGATTATCTATACTAATAATCTAGCTAGTCTTTTAATAAAAATATAGGTTATAGTAGTATAGCTATAGGTATCCTAATATTAGGTTATATCCTAGTATAGAAATAATATTAAGGTTAATATTATACCTTTAAGTTCTAATAAATACCTTTAAGTAAGTAATCTCTTAGGTAATTAGTCCTCTATTATAAGTAAGTATTCCTCCTTTAAGGTTTATTAGTAGATAAAGCTATATCTTAGTTTACTATAGTAGCTATAATATATTAACTATATAAGGGTTAATTATATTAATATTAGCTTTACTATTTACTAATATAGTTAGCTATTTCCCTTTAATTTATACTTATATATCTAAGTAAGTTTATTAACTATATATAGTTAATCTTTAAGCTTTTATAAGTTTTATAAGCTCTAGTTCTTTACTTATCTATAGCTCTAGTAGTATAGTAAGCTATTATCTTTTCCTAGTTATCCTAGGTATTATAAGTTATATTTAGTATTATAGCAAAGTATATTATTTAGATACTTATTATCTTAGATTAGTTTATCTTACGTAGTTAAGTCTATATATTATCTCTATTAATTAATTATCTATTAATTTTAAATATAAGTAAAGGCTTATTCTCTTATTTCTTTATAAGTAATAAATTTTATTATATTATTTTCTAGGAATTATTTGGATAGTTAGTACCCTATAGTGTTAATAATAAGGTATAGTTTTTACTATATATGTTCCTAGATACTTATAGGGAAATAGTTATTATTAAGTTTAGCTTATTAATATAGTATATAGTAGTAAGTAATATAGGATATCTATAATATTTACTTATGCTTTTTATTACTAGGGTACCTTTATAAGTTATAGTATACTATTAATTATTAGATAGTTATTTCTATATTCTATTCTTACTCTGTAGTAATAGTATAAATATAAATATTATTATCTTATAGTATTTTAGCTTATTCCTTAGTTTATTATACTACCTTACTTATCTAGTTATACTATTAGTCTTTATATTAAGATTATTTTAACTTATAGTTTTTCCTTTATCCTATTTATTCTAATTAGGCGTATATAGTACTAGTATAGTTTAGGTCTTAATAGTATTAGTTAAGGTAAGTTATCTTAATAGGTATCTTATTAATTTAGTTAATAACTTCTAGTCTTCCTATTATTTCTTATAGTAATTTAAGTATTCTATCTTCCTATGTAATAAGTATAGTTAAGAACGTTTTATCTATAAATTTACTTAGTCCTTCTTAGATTTCTTTAGGTATAAGAGGGCTATTTTATTAAGGGGTAGCTTCCTTCTTTTTCCTTATTACTACAGCTGTATATCTAGTAGCTACTCCTATAATACCTTCTAATATAGGTTCCTATGCTTCTACTAGAGATTATTATCTTTCTTATTATCTCTTTTCTTACTATTAATTATTAGCTTTAGTTTAATTTTCTAGTTTAGTATTATATTTCTTCTTAGCTTCCTTTCTTCTTAGGGCCTATTATTACTAATATTCTTCTTCTACTTATAGCCAGGCTTATTCTTACTTCTAGTACTTAATAGCTTTGTTAATATCTTTTTTATATACTATTTTCCTAGTATAGCTATTATCTTACGTATTAATATTATAGCTAGATCTAGTTATTGTAGCTTACTTTAAGGTATATATTACTATCTAAGATCCTTTATCTTTCTATATATTAGTTCTTTATACTATCTTACCTTTAGGTACTAATTAGTACTTTTAGTTAGTCTTTACAGGGTTTTAGTAATCTTACTCCTAGTATCCTTTTTTGCTATAGTTCTAGCAGGTTAAAGCTAGTCTATTTAATTAAGTAGCGTTAATATTTATAGGTCTTACTTAAGTTCTATAAAAAGTATTAGTTTATCTTAGTTTTTCTTAATTAGTATTATTTTAGTTCCTATTTAGCTAGTTCTTATTTTAAGTAGGATTATATATACCTCTATTCTTAAGAGCTTATTTTTCTTTTTATCTTTTATATAGTTAGTTATTAATATTTACTACTATTTTAGCAAGTTTATTTAGGTTATTAGGTTTTTATTATATATATACTATTATATCCTTAATTTCTAGTTTAAGTCTATAGTAAACTTAGTCTATATAAGTAGATTTATTCTAATTAAGCTTAGTAGCTTAGAATTAGTATTCTAAGAGGTAAGATACTACTAATCCCTTCTAAATAAGAGTTTAGATCTTTATCTTAGCTTCTCTTCTTTTATTCTTTATCCTAAAGGTATTAGTAAGTTTACTCTTAAAGTATTTGTATTTCTTATAGATATAGGTAGTTATTAACTTTTGCTTATAAGGGGAGTTTATAATAAAGTCTTAAATAATAGGTTCTATTACCCTTTTAGCTTTATCTTTTAGGAAGCTTAGACTATATTTTACCTAGGCTTTATATAAACTAAACTAAATTAAGTAGTATATTTAGTAGCTTTATAGGCTTATTAAGAAGCCCCTAAGTTTATTAGGTTTACCTCTATAGGGGTTAAGCTAGTATAGCTTAAGAATCTCTCTAGGGTCTTTTCTAGTTACTATAAGAGCTTTAGTATACTTAATATACTATTTATAAAGCTATTAACTTTTCTTAGCTTTCTTACTAAGGTTTTTAGCTATTTTAGTAATAGTAGTTACTTTTCTCTTTAGCTCCTTAATCTTATATTTAGCTACCTTTAAGTTATATTTAGCTACATTAAGGAGGTTATTATATCTTTTATTAAGCTTATAGATTTTCCTCTTAAGCTTAGTAACCTTATCTTTATAGCTACTTAGGTAAGTTAGTATAATTTCTACTTCTTCCTTATTACTAGTATCTATAGGGAGTTTAAGTTCTTTTACTAAGGTAGGGTAATTATTAAAGGAGGTTACTTAAGTAGATTACTATCTATGCTAAGTAGTAGTAGGTTGGTTTAAAGTAGTAGGTACTATTGCATAAGTATTACTTAGTATTATATAGTATAGTCTAAATAAGAGCTATTAATATATAATAGTTGTAATTTCTAAGGGATAAACTAATCTATACTAGGTTTATATTAGTAAATATATAGAGTATAGATACTAAGTGTTGTAAAGTATTATATCTTTTAATAGTAAATAGAGCAGGTTAGGTGTATTTAGGTAAAGAAGTCTTATTAATAGCTAGTAAGCTAAGTATTCTATCTAATACTAAATAAATATATATATACTTAGGTAAATAGTAGGGACTGTTGTAATATTAGGTTTAAACTATAGTATTAAACCTATTAGTCTTAGACTATAGTAATAATACTTTGTAGACTAATAAGTTAATATATTAGTCTAGAGAGGTAGGTTTTTATTAGTAAAAATTATAGAGCCTACGTAATATAACCGCTGGGGTCGTAATATATATTACTTTTTATAATCTTTTACTTTTTCTTATATTAATTAAATATTTATTTTATAACTATATAAAGCTATATATACTAAAGATTATATAACTTCTTATTTATAATTAGTTACTTTACTATATTACCTTAGTTTTAAAGGTAATATTATATATATAAGTATAAAATTAAAAGCTCTTTATAAGTTTTAAATCTAGTATTACTAAGATAAAAGTAACTTAGAGAAATTTTAAAGCTTTTATTATATATAATACTAATTAATATTATATTATTAATAGATCTTTTTATACTTATAAGTATATATAAAAAGTAATTTTTAAAATTAATTACTATAAGTATATTTTATAATATTATTAACTTTCTTAATTAAAATCTCTACTATTTAGTAATAAGAATAAATATAAGTATATATATTTTATTTATTACTTTAATAGTACTATTAAACTATAGAAATTTTACTTATAACTTAATATATAAATTAATATATAAATCTTTTAATAAGTAAATAAATTTTATATATAAATACTATATTTTATTAATAAGCTTTATAAATATTACTAATATTATACTTTAGGTAACTTTAAATTAATATATTATATTTCTTTATAGCTTACTATATATTTATATTTATAAAAAGATTATTACTTTTTACTTAAGTATTTAATATTAGCTATTTCTTATATTAATATTAATCTTTAATTATTATATAACTATAGTAAACTTTAACTTTTTTATATAAAATAAGTCTTTAAATATTACTAGTAGTATAGTAAGTAATTATTTTATATATACTTATAAGTTAGTAATTTTTAAAGCTAAGAGCTATAAGATATAAGTATCTTCTAAGTAATAAAGCTAATAGTAATATTAATATTTAAAAACTTCTATATAGTAAAAAAAAATTACTATATAGTAAAGTTAATAGTTATTAAAGTTATTAACTATAATATAATATATAAAATTATTACTAATATTTATTTATAAGATATATATCTTATATATAGTATTACTTAATTTTAAAGTATATATATTATAACTACTACTTAAGCTAACTATAAAATTTATTAATTTTTATACTTAGGATATAATATAGTAGAAAATACTAAAAAGCAAGGATTTTACTTAGTATATTATCTTATTTAAGTTAGCTTTTATAAGCTATAGAGTATAAGATATTTATTATTTATATAGAAAATATAATACTAAAAGTAAAAAGGTTATCTTTTTACTCTCTTTATATATACTAGCTTAGGTAAATTAGCTAACCTGGGCACTATCCTGCTGATACTGATTAGGCCCTAACTATCTCTTCGTCTACTGTCAAGCTAGGACAGCGCTAATTTGATTGCAATTCCGCGATACTTGTATATTTGTTTCTTTAAGCTATCTGCCTTTTAACGGGAACAAGGCTGATCTAATCGTAGATCCCCGATACTTGTACACTTATTTCTTTAGGCAATCCACCCTTCAGCTGAAGTATGCGGATCTTGCGATGATCGCAAGCCCTGTGCATTGTCAATCGGGGTATTAATTAATATGCTTCGCGAACCAGTCGATCGGATCTTGTTAGCTGTGGTCAGTCCACGAAACATACATAAGTCTATGCACATGCACAATGATACATGCATAAACTATGCATGATATATCCATCCGCTTATTCTCTTATGCACAACTGCTCGGTCCTTTAGCCGGCAACTGCAATCGGCAAGGACTCAGCCCCTGCTGTCCCTCTCCTGCCTGGGATGATCAATTAAATAAAGGGGCAAATTAAAAGCGCCTCGTTGCAATGAGTGAAATTTTTGGTCAAATAGCTATTCGTGGAGTATTTCTCACGACAAGCGACACTTCTCGAGCGTTACACAGCCCTGCAAGTTCGGGCCAGATTTTGAGGAGGTGAGGCTCGTAATCGGTCTTCTTTTCATTCATTGGTGGAATTGCAAGACTAGCTTAATATACTCTTTGCATGGTATCACCGACGAACAGGACGCGACTTCCCGCGGGAAATAAATGTCTCCATGTACCACCAAGGACTGGCCTTCCTTTCATGCCATAGCCTCAGGGTAACAGATAAAATAGACCCAAAAGCGTAAGAGACAAATAATCCAAGCGTTTTATGTCATCTAAGATGAACATTCAGGCTACTCTATTATAGTAGCCTAGGCTTCAGATAATAATTCTTCAGTTACCCAGCACAACTTTTACGTACCTACTAAACAACGTCACTTTCTGCGAAACCGTAGCTACGGATTAACAAAAGAAAAAAAAGTTTTTGAGACTATAGATACATCCATTTGTGCAACCATCGGGAATCGAACCCGACTCTAACGCTTGGAAGGCGTTAATGCTAACCACTACACCATGGTTGCTTTGGAACATGACTCGTGTTCTTGTTGTAAGCAGTCTCCACATCAGGATATATATACATTACATCCGGATCAGTCCAGCGTTACTGTATTTATCTATGTTAGACTTTTCCTCGAACTGGCAAAACTGTCTTAAACTCCACTACCTCAAAGTTATGTACAGAGAGCCTGTTTTCATATGGCATAATCGCAAACCCAGCACTCTGTGGTACAACGGAGAGTCAAGTTGAAAGACTCAATTGCCCCACTGCGTATCTGTTGTTCACCGTTGTTACTTGGTAGCCAAGAAGTGAATGCCAGCCACTAGGGAAATCTTTGTATAAACTCTTCTCGATATTTACTATCCAGGCATCCACCGGCCTCGTGCTAAATTCCCAATGGTTCCATGTTTTGCTTTCTCTAAACCATCTGGACATCGTACCTCCTTAGACGTTAGTCAGTAGCTGTTTCTTTCGCAAATAGAATATCTAGTTTAAGAAACCTAGCATAAGTGTTGACTGCTATGACTGTACTGACAGATCCAGGACTCATGATCTGATCCCCAAGCCAATCATATCTCCTTTCGTTATCTTATCAGAGCACCGCTCATTGTCAGCTGGAGTCAAGGCTCCAACCAAGTCCTACAGTAACGACGAACTACCACGTCAGAACGTTGACTCTTCGTAAGAGCCAGTCTGACTTGGAGCTTAGATGAGATGTTTTGGTTGAATCTCGTCAAGTGTTGTGGCGATGACGGTGAAATTGTTCCTTCACCGAGGACATCAGCTGTTGTACCAGGTAAGGCTTGAAGGACAAGCGGCCAGTCCTACCGCATACTGATACCTCACAACAGGGCATACTTCAGCTCCTGTACCTGCAGAAATAGTGCCTCTGGGGTCCCTACGTTCTGTCAATCCTCCTGTATCGCCAGTTCCAGGCCAGAACTCACAGCAAGCCCAACTCGCATATGCCGCAGCGAAACAGCAAGAGGCCTTTCAGGAACTATGGTTGAAGGCTATGACGCGGGTCAAGTCATCAAAAGATGGACAGAAGCTTAATGAAGTTCTAGAAACCAAGAAAATGTGCCATCTAGAAGATGGCGATATTACGGTGACGGATCTGTTCAAAACCTTGCAGGATGAGATGAAGCGTGCTGGGCTTAGAGGCAAGTTGGCCGATATGATGGAGGATATTGTGCCTTTTTTGAACCGGTTTGCAATTGTAGGTGATGTTGCCATCAGCGCAAATCCGAACCCTGCGGCATTTCCTTGGGCTGCTGTGAGGTTTCTGCTTCTGGTACGAGACGTGTTTCCTTTTATTAACCAAGGTTATATACCGAGACTAACGTGTTTCAGAATCTCACTGCTGGACAAGAGATCAGAGCCAAAATTATCGAAGGTATGGCTGAAATGACAATCTTGGTATATCAGTGCAGCGTCTACCAGGAAGTCCACTTAACCCCAACAGAACTTGACCCCCACTCTACACAAGAGAAGCTCGAAGAAGCTATCGTGGAGTCATTCGTCGTCTCTATCAAGTTTCTCGGCTTTGCTCTTCGTCGACAACGCTCAGCGGCTCAGGCTGTGACAGATGCTTGGAAGATCGAAGACTTCGCAGGGTATCTGAAGGACCTAACTACAGCAAAAGATCGGTTGCATGATGCGGGACATATGTGCGAGATATATCGAGGTTCGGAAAACCACGGTGTACTCAAAGATATATATAAGATCGTTAGGCAAGAAGCTATGTGAGTCCCAAAATCCCTGAATTGTGAAGGGAAACCTATACTCACTTCTGTCTGTAGTACAAAGGCTGAAGATCGGGCCAAGGCGCAACTGAAAAACCTCCTGGTCGACCCCAAAGACGCAATTGATCACATACATTACCCCAGTAACTCTTTCTGCCTCGACGGTACGAGAGTAGTAGTCCTTGAGGACATCAAGAACTGGGCCAAAGATCCAAACTCTCCCACCATGTGCTGGCTACCTGGTCTTGCTGGAACAGGCAAAAGCACCATCGCTCGTACAATAGCCCGTGACTTGAAGGGAAGCTCTTTTGGCGGTGCCTTCCTCTTCAAGAAAGGCGCCGGAAACAGAGGAAGCGGACGCTTCTTATTCTCTGTCATTGCGTATCAGCTTGCTATCAATTTTCCTCCCTTGCGTCAGAACATTGTAGATGCTGTTGGACAAGACGACTCGTCGGCTGTTGCTCCGAAGGATTTACAGTGGCGAAGGCTAGTGCAAGAACCGCTTGTTGCAATGCAGAACACTGGGCTTGATAAACCGCTTCTTCTGGTAATCGATGCCCTGGACGAATGTGAGGAAGACGATAGAGGGGAGATTCTTACACTCTTGGCATCCTGTCCTACTTCGCTCAAAGTTTTCATCACCAGTCGACCCGAGCTAGATATCGACGGTCACTTCGCGAAGACCAGACTTCATCGAGAGATAGTATTGCACCGAATCGATCCGGGAACCATCGAACAGGATATCGATACTTTCATTCGGCATGCAATCTCCAACTTTGTGCTGGAGTACAACCGAGCACATCCTCAGGACTATATGCAACTGCAGTCCGACTGGCCTGGCAAAGACAAGACACAACTCCTCGTCTCAAGGTCTCTCCCTCTCTTCATCGCTGCGGCCACCTTCATCCGCATGGTCAGAGATCGCCATTGGACTAAGAGCCCAGATGAGAAGATTGACTTTATTAATGACACATCTGCCAAGGTTCATTCTCAGTATGATCCTTTATACAAGCCTGTGTTGAGTCTCATCTTGAGTCATTCCCCCAGAGATGACCATGACGAGATTGTAACTAATTTTACTCTCATCATCGGCTCGTTCGTGCTCCTCGACAACTCGTTGTCTGTCACTTCACTAGCCAACCTGCTAAACGTGGAACCACGAGTGGTCTTTGGCCAAGTTGACCCGCTTCGGTCGGTAATTGATGTTCCATCTGATGATAGTCCCATTAGACTGTTCCACCTCTCCTTCAGAGATTATCTTGTCAACAAATCAGCTGGAGACCTTCAAGTGCATGAAACCAATACCCACAAGACCCTTGCGATCAAGTGCATTGAACTGATGAAGCGGAAGTTGAAGCAAGACATGTGTAGCCTTGGGTCCCCTGGGAAGCGTCGCCTCGACATCGACTCTGAGATAATACAGAAGTCTATACCGTCTGAAGTCCAGTATGCGTGCTTGCATTGGGTTTACCATCTGAAGCGGTCATTCGATTTATCTCAATACGGGGATGAAGAGTATTACAACAACATTCTATCCGAATTTCGAAGTAACCTCTTCTTAACTTGGCTAGAAGTTCTCTATCTTATCGGAAAGCTATCGGACTCTGTCGAGATCATATCGGAGCTCAAGAATCTAGCTCGCGTGAGTTTCTGTTTATCAATGGTTTGAGGTATGATACTGATCACTACTTAGGGAGGGGAGAAAGCGCAGATTCAACAATTCTGCCAGGATGCGATACATTATGTTCGATACTTCGGCGATTGTATCAATCAAACGCCGCTGCAGCTATACTTCTCTGGGGTCATATTTGCCCCCAGATTGAGTACAGTGCCTCGGCCTTTTGACCAGCGCCAATATCCTGACTGGATTTCTGGACCTTGCAATAATGACCCTTCCTGGCCACAGAGTCAGCAGATGCTACATGCCCACAATGAGACCATTGAAAGCATAAATTTCCTTCAAAATGGTAGGTTAGTCTCAGTCACCGATGAGGGAAGAGTTGAGATATGGGACCCGGCATCAGGTCGTTGTCTACAGTCTCTTGTTCCTAGCATCAAGGATGGAGGTTTCTCACGACTTTCGTCCTGGAAGAGTTCTAAAATTGCAATTGCTACTAAGAAAGGGATCAGAATCTGGGATCTAGACAATAGCTCTTGTTACCCAATGCTTGTACCCACGCATGGGGAGGTTTTGGAACTAGCGTTCTCAGATGACGGTCGATTTCTATGTACCTGCACAGTTGCCCACTGGAACAGCGACGGTGAAGAGTGCACGTCTGTATTGCAGGTCTGGGACATCGAAACACGAGAATGTGTTCGCAAGTTTAGTCTTCAGCCAAGAATCCAATATATCTCTCAGAGCAGGGGCAGTGGCTGGCTTGCACAAGAGACAAATCTCTCATTGCATCACATTGGGACAGGTACCAAGATATCTCCTGGGATGTTGTAGGGTTATGTGAAGAAGAGGCCGCGTTGGAGTTCTCCCCGGATGGCACACTCATAGCATCACATCTACAATATTACGGGAACACCTCACCACATCCAGTGCGAATATGGTGTCTGGATGCCAAGCAATGTTTGTACAAGTTCGAAATCGACGCCAGGGACGTGGCTCTGACGAATAAGAGACTAGCAATCAGTCATCCTACAGGCGGAGCAACAGTCATTGATCTTGAGACTGGACTGGCATGTGGCAAGACCAGTGAGAGAGATTACTTGGACATCACTATGTCGCATGATGGAGGCTTTTTGGCGTCATTTATCTTTCAAGAACCGATCAAAACTTGGGACCTTTCCACCGCAACGTCGATTGAGGATTTTGACTACCACAAGACACCACTGGAATTGATTGCTCCAATCGCGAACGGAAACACGCTTCTCTCAGCAACAGAATCAGATATCAAGATTTGGGATATCTCTAGCCACGTCTGCAAAGAAACTTGCGAGATCGGCAGAGTGGAGGGTCTCGGAAAGTCATCTCTCACAACGGCACAGCGGGCGCCATACTTTGCGATGAAGAGATACTCTGCGATAAAAAGATACTCTAACATAGAAATCTGGCAGATCGCTCCGTTGTGCCAAAATCAGGTTATAAAAATGAGAGGCAATGTGATCTGCCTCTCGATTTCTCACGATGGAGAGCAACTCGTAGTGGGATGCGAGAAACAGGTTGGGGTTTGTAATGTTGAGGTTTGGGACCTTAAAACCTTTATCAGGACGGATATCCTCACTGCCGATGGTTATGTCAATGATGTCGTCTTGTCTGATGACGGGTCACATGTGGCATTTGCTACCCAGCGATCGATTGAACTGTGGAAGCTGCCGGGCACCCGATTACTCAAAATCCCTCCATCGGGGGGCTTTACCAACAAGAAAGGCTTCACATACGAATTGGCAATGCGTGATAAAATACTTATTTGTTGGAGAAACACAGTGCAAGCTTGGGATATTCAAACAGGCAGGTCGTTAGTTCGGTGGCCACAAGTTAGCGATGATCACGTTCCCTTATTCCATGAAAGCTTCTACAACTTCGGCAGTAGTGTTGACTCTGCTGATTCAAATGACATTACTTTCAAGTCCTTTTACCTTACTCGCGCTAGGGACTGGGTTGCAAAAGATGGAGACAGAGTTCTGTGGCTGCCGCCAGAGTATCGGCTGGATGCCGAAAGGTCAACCGTTGTTCTCATTGGATCGACGATGATTATTGGCTCATGGTCAGGGCGAGTTCTGTTTCTGCCTCTCAAGCACTGAGCTTGACGTTTATACAAATTAACAGGCGATAATCTTTCATAGCATAGCATAGTGTCTAATTGATCTGTTAGTGTGATTTTAGCCCCTAATAACAGTAGCTCTATCATAACAGTGCCTTAAGTAAGTGATCTCCAGATGGTTTCAAGTAATGGAGTATGTCTTTGCAATTGTTACCATGAAGACGATGAGCTTGTCGATAAGAAAATCACAAATCTCATATCACACCCTTGCAGCCAATATCCGCTCTGGATCGCTTCACTAACAAGCCCTACGACTTGACAACCCAGATCAAGCATAGGATGTATCCATCTGTATCCGCATTTAATCCTGCTTAACTGTGGATCATTCCAACGGCTTCCAAATCTTGTTTCCTCGTGCCGGATGTCCCGATGACAAGGATACGCTCGCCTGTTGTAATTAGCGTCTCCGCCCAGACAGAATCATCTGAAACACTTAGCGTGAACCTACTCGCGGAAGTCGGCATGATTGGACGTGCAGGGTTGCAGTCAATGGGTTCATCGTGGGGAGATTACAATTACGAGGTGGTAAAAACACGCGGCCATGGAATGGGAATCTAGACCAGATGCTGTCAGATTGGAGATGACAGGACCAATGCTGATCTGAAACGAAATTACTTGGCATTATATAAGGCTGATCCTTCTCATCGACAGAACAATTGCCTCTTCAGTTCACAGCACATTCTTTTCTACATCACACATTCATTCTTTTTCAACACAATATTCTATCAAAATGTTCGGTAGCTACCTCGTCACTCTTTTGGCCGCAACCTCGACGGTTGTCAACGCTGCGGCCGTCCAGGGCACCTCCAAGGTCTTCACCGGTCTGGGAACCCGTTACGGTGACGCTGACGGCTGCACTGAGGAGGATTGCTGGCAGAACGGTGCTTGCAGCTTCGTTGGATACGATCTGCCTCCTGGTATTGACGGTACCACCTGTGTTTCTGATGAGATCTGGAACAATGGTGCCAACTGCGGTGGTTGCATCCAGGTTGACTACAAGGGCAAGTCCCTCAAGATCATGGTAGGTCATCTCTGTCCAAGTGTAAAAGCATGTTTACTAACTCTCTAGGTCACCAACCGAACTGGCGGCGACAAGAACCATCTCGACATGACCCCCAAGACCTGGAACAAGCTCACCAACAACATGAAGGCAGGCGGCGTCGATGGTATCAAGTGGAAGTGGATCGAGTGCCCTCTCCGCTCTGCCCCTCTCCAAGTCCACATGCACGGCGGCGCCTCCAAGTACTGGTTCGCCACCACCATCGAGAACATGACCCACCGTGTCAAGGCCGTCGACGTTAGCAGCGACAACGGCAAGACCTGGAAGGCTTGCTACCTTGCTGACCCCAACATGTGGAAGCTCAAGGGAACTCTGCCCAACGACACTGCCTGGGTCCGTGTTACCAGCGTCAACAACAAGCAGGTTATTGTTAAGAACGTTGCTCTTAAGAGTGGTCAGATCACTAAGGGTACTTCCAACTTTTAAGCTGGAGATGATTTGGGGTTGTGATTGGTGGAGGTTGTGGTAGAGCCACGAATTCTTGTATATATATATTTCGGTGTTGCGCTATACTGGCATTGGCGCAATGCATCTTACAGTCCATACCACTCATCGCATACACTCGAATAGAGTGCAGGACATAAATAAATTTATGCGACAAAGTACAAGTGCCGAGTTATCCGACAAGACCGTGTGTGAAATTGATTGAGGACGTCCGTGTTGAACCAATCGCATCAGCTTTGCGCACAGTGACATTCACCGAGGTGGAGGCCGATATAGATGAAACAAGAAACAGCATCAATATCCCAACTAGGTATACTCGCATTACAACAACCCTCCCAGTACTATCGTCCTCCGACCAACGCACCGGATAATCATCATCTACTTCTGACTCTCCAGTCTCTCAATAGTAGTAGCATGCGCTCCCTTCTCATCTCCATCAACGTCAATTCCTCTATCCTTCATATCAGCACGAGCAACCTCTCCAACATCAACAGCATCATCGCCATCGAAGTACTGCGCGATTTCTTCCATGGGTGTGTATCGTGTCTCGATGAGGAAGAAGTAAATGATGTACACCTCGAAACCGAGGAATACGCAGTAGACACAGTAGTACTTCCAGCCCATCGCGTCGAGTGCGATACCGTTAATGTACTGGTTGAAGAACAAGGCGAGGGTGACACAGAAGTTGAGCCATGTGAAACCCTTGGCACGAAGACCGTAGGGAAGAATTTCAGTGGTGTAGTTGGCCATGAGACCGGACCTTGATAGAGTTAGCATATTGAATCAATCGTGGTGAGTGGGAGACACTTACTTGACATCGTAGAAGAGACCGTAGATGAAAGTCAATGCGACAAAGGCATAACCAAGAGCCTTGTTGGGATCAATCTCATAACGAGCCGAGACAATAGTCCAGAAGTTGAAAATGACACAAGTTCCAATAGTCGAGGTCAGGTAAATGGGACGACGACCGAAGTAGTCGATGAAGAAGGCGAAAGCAGTGTTAATGATAAGACCCTGAGTCTTCATACCAGCGTTAATACCCAGCTGAGTCTCAGCCTTGGTAATGCCGACAGCGTCCATGATACCCTTGAGGTAGTATGAAATGAGACCGTTGCCACTCCACTGACTGAAGAAACCAAGAGCGGTGATAAGACCGATTCTCTTGCGGTTACCCTTGGTCTTCAGGAAATCTGTCCAACCGGTCTGACCAGCCTCCTTGTCAAGAGCGATAGCAGCCTTGATCTCACTGAACTCAAGCTGGACGAACTCATCGTCGACGTCGCCCTCAGCATGGTAGTGAGTCAGCACCTTGAGGGCCTCATCATGTCGATCCTTGCTGAGCAACCAACGAGGACTCTCAGGCATCCAAAAGATTCCAACAAGGATGATAACACTGCAAATAGACTGAAGAAGACTAGGCAGTCTCCACGACCAATCACTCTTAATCTGAAGAGTACCGTAGGTAACCCAACTAGAGATGAAAGCACCAGAGTGGTACGATGCTCCACTGAGTGTCACAAGAACAGCACGATCTTGAGGATGAGCGATCTCAGCGATGAGAAGAGGAGCAGAACCAAGAACAATACAGTCGCCGAATCCAAGAAGGAGACGTGCGGCGACGAACATGCCGAAGTTGCGAGCTCCAGATTGTAATCCGACGGCGAGAAGCATGATGACACAGCCGATGATGACACCCATCTTTCGACCAAGACGATCGATCATGTAAGGAACGATGAAAAGACCAATAAGAGAACCAAGACTCATAGAAGCGTTGAAAAAGCCGAGAGTAGAGCCACGGGGATGATTGAAGTACTCTTGCCAGTACGACAGAGTTTGGAGACCGTTCATCATGGAACCTATACCACTCATTAGTACATGATCCAGTAGTGTTTAGGGGATATGACTTACCATCGAATCCATTGGCGGTGTTGGTGAGAATCAGGATAACAATGTAGAAATACAGAGTTCGCATGTTACGTCTCCTCCACCATCTGAGACGTTCGAACTCCTTTCCTGCGAAGAAGAAATGGCCTTTGGTAGGCTTGGCGGGAATGACCGTTTGGGTCCGCTTGGGAGGACGAAAGAGAGCCATGTTGAAGACTTGTGCTTCTTCTGTTGATACACCAATACTGAGGCACCTGGCACTGGAGATCTGGGGAAGAAGGATTCACATGGACGTGGAGACGATCTTTATATTAATGCTGAGATTGCGCGATGGTACAGTTTCATTTAGCCTACCTGGTCTATCAAACCAACAACATGCATCAGCCGTGTCAAACACCCCGACAGAAAAACATCCCGATAACCACATATTATCTCGATCAGATCATCGGCTCAGTAATTTGTCACTCTCTTTACCGAGGCCTTCCCAGCGCCCGCTTCCCCGCAAGATATGCTTTATCCGAGCTTGAGATGCGAAAAACCTCCCCATGGGGATTTACGGGTGACCAATTAGGGAAGAAGGGGGCTTCCGGTTAATATGGAGAGTGTTTGATTAAGGTTGAGGACCAACGACCGGGTAATAAGAAATTTGTCCGAGTGGTTGGTTGTGATAGGTAAGGATGCGGGGAATTACCCGGGGGCTGAGATTAAAGCCATTCTGCAACGGGTAAATTGTTAGCCTGAAAGCTTGATTGTAGAACCAACAGATTGGGAGAGGTCATGTGTCTATTGTTGCAGTCTCTTGGCTTGTGATCTTAGGCAAAAGAGATAAGACGGTTTCATTTGCGAGGGAACGAGATATGCACGGAATGAATCCGTCGGAACGGTATCTGGATCGGCACTTCCTTTGCATCAACTGGGTTGATGGGTGATTGTTATCTAAAAATCAGGATACGGAAAAGAGTATTCTGAATGCAGGGGTAAACACTCATAATGTGATTGCTTTACTTCGTCTGCTAATCCCGATGGCTAATGTCTCTGCCACCCTTTGCATCTAACTGATTGCATTGATCAGACCATGTGAAACTTGGCATGTCTATCTACTCCACTTTCAGATCGGTTACTTCCACATTGCCCCCATCACCCAGCGCAAAAACGCCGATCACAGGGCCTACAAAGTCGGGACCTGTCATGTCGATCAGATCCAGCGTCGCAACAGATTGCCATTTCTTGTCATCAACCGCGAAAGACAAAGTATATCCCTTCTCCGTGTACTCAATTCGGATGCGAATACTGCTTACATCTTCGCCTACAGAATGGGTGGATGTCTTTTTGATGCTCTTAGCGTTGTTAATGGCTTCGTAAGTCACCTTCTTATCGGAGGGGGAGTAAAAGACCCGGACGTATCGGTGTTCATCTTTGTATGATGCGAGACCGGCTTTGATAGTGCTCGATTGGTCGATCTTAAATGTTGCGCTGCTTTGGCCTTCGAGGACTCGTTGACGTTTACCTACGAAGGTAGGAGACTGGTGTGTATGCGAGAGATCGATCGTGGAAGCGGTTAGACCGATCTTAGATCCCTCAATCGTGTAATTTTTCAATTCCACGTCTCTGATATAGAGATAATCCACCCCTTCCACAGCAGTAAGATTCTGCACTGCATTTGTTTGAGCAAGTCTGGACGTATCGATCGTCGCTGGAACAGAGTCGAGCTTAAGCCAGTCATCATCTGTCCACTTGGCAGTAGTGAGATGCGACTCTCGTCCCATATTGTATCGTCCTTCCTTATCACGTCTTGCACCGAGACAAACTCCCCACCATTGACCCTTCTCATCCTCGAAAACGTCGCAGTGTCCTGTGTGGCGAATGTACATGTCGCTACTGGCAGGAACCAAGATTGGGTTGTCAGGGCACGGCTCATAAGGACCCCAGACGTTGCGCGATCGAGCCATGGTGATCATATGGTCCTCGTGAGTTCCGCCTTCGGAGATCATAGGGCAGTACCATCCGTTTCGCTTATAAATGTGAGGTCCTTCAGGGTACACACCACCTGTTCCCTCCCAAAGAATCTTCTCTTCAGACAGCGCACGACCTGTCTCAAGATCAACTTCAATCTGAGCGATCTTGGTCATTGGACCTGGAGATTTAGATCCCTGGATATAAGTCTTGCCATCGTCGTCGAAAAGAATACTAGGATCAATTCCGTTGAACTCGAATTTAACAAGGTCGCTCCATTGACCTGACCAGATATCCTTGGTTGAGGAGATGAAGTTCTCGAGAACATCTGTTTCGCCAAGAGTGCGCACGACGTTGGTGCAGACGACGTAGAATGTGCCATCTCTGTAGCGAATGGTAGGTGCAAATAGACCTCCAGTGGCGAGCATTACTTCGCCGACATCTGGAAGAGGGTTGACTTCCGTAGGCGACTTGGCCAAGCTAATCTGTCCAGGTCTCGAGATAACATTTCCTATAATCGATCAGTGATCATTCACAGCAATTCTTGTGAAGTATTTTACCAATCTGCTTCCACGATAAGAGGTCTTTGGACGCATAAACGGGAATACCGGGAAACATGTGAAATGTGGAATTGACAAGGAAATACCACTCATCTAACTTGACGATGGATGGATCGGGCGAGAAGCCAGGGATGATGGGATTAATCGGCGACATGGTTGGTTGCGCTATCTGTACGCTTTTGCTTTTGCTCAGTTGTTGGTGGTCACGTTAAGCTGAATCTGGCTGATACTTAAAGTCTGGACTTTGTGGACTGATTCATCGTGTAGTGGGTTGCTTCACAGTTTTGTATTTAGCCGTCCAATCGCTGCAGGAAGGAGACTTTATCCGTTGGGTGAATTGTACAAGTGAGGGGAAATTTGTGTTGGTAATGGGGTCATGCTGTGGTGGTCTTGGCTTCTAGGGTAGCCTGATTGAGGAGACGATGAGAAAACAAAATCGTTGTTCAAATAATATTGATAAGTTGTGTAAATGTATTATTTACTTGCTTCGTAGTAGCATATCATTTATTATCAGAACGATATAAATAAGCAGCCCGGACATCATCCTCCGGTTGCTTACTAGCTGTACGTCATATAGCATTGGAACTACGTCAACACGCTGCGAAGGTCAATCAAGGATACACAAAAATGTCCGGGCTTACTCCCATGTTGTGTAGGCTCCATCTGCGCGATATTTATCATTTACAACTGAAAACAATTACTGGGTCTACACAATGTCCAATATTGAAAAGCTCGATCCAGAAATTCTGGAGGCGACTGAAACCATGCCGCCAGAGCCAGAAAAAGATATTGATGGAAAAGAGTCTCTTGAAAAGTTGGGAGACTTACTAATCGCCCAGTATCAGCAAACAGGGAACACTGATGACCTTCGGGCAGCGTTACGACACAGGATGCGGCTATTTCGCAGCATACATTTGCCCGAAGAAGATTCTCTCGTGTACTACGTGATTATCGACGGAACCCTGCACGGAGATGTCTCATGTC
This sequence comes from Fusarium sp. FIESC RH6, assembly GCA_022627095.1. Taxonomy (NCBI): domain Eukaryota; kingdom Fungi; phylum Ascomycota; class Sordariomycetes; order Hypocreales; family Nectriaceae; genus Fusarium; species Fusarium sp. FIESC RH6. Next base: position 21,245 of record JAJALC010002343.1, read on the forward strand.
GTTACAGAGAGACTGAAGATCTGGAAGACCTTAGATCAGCTATTGCTATCTGTTGGCAAGTATTCTTTGAGGAGCCTGACAATGCCAAGCATGAGGCAATGCCGATAAGGCTACCATTTTTATTACGCGACAATACTTTACACTTATATGAAAAGTCGGGAGACTGGAGGGATATAGAACGAGTGATCTCATACTCAAAGCGAGCGCTGCCCTTCGTTCCGATGGATGTTAAGGACCGAGCGAACCCCGTGCATGAGTTTGCTGGGCACCTTTTCAAGAAGTACCAAGTTGAAGAGGATCCAGAAATTCTTCGCGTTGGAGTACCATTGTCAAGGGACTCTATTTCTGCGACTCCTGAAGGGAACCCTGAGATACCTGCCAGGATAGCTAATCTCGGGGCCTGGCTACTACGAAGCTATGAACAAAACGGAGACATGAATGATCTTCTAGCTGCAATCGAAAAGACAGAACTAGCGATTAGTCTGTTGGACAAAAACGACCTCAATCAACTAAGATTTCTAACCAACCTTGCGATCATGCTATTTCGACAGTTGGAGATGTCCAGGGCCGACAATGATCCCGACCAGGTGGAAGTCATAGCGTCCTGCGCTGATATCGGTGCAGCTTTGCAAATAGACAGCCTTGCACATCCATTGCTTGGAATCGAGGGGGCGAGACGTGCTATCCGTATCTTCAAGTTTCTCGGAAAGTTGGATGAAGCAGACTCGCTTGCTCAAAAGGCATTGCAGTTACTACCTATGGCCTCCCATCCAAGTATTCCACAGCAGGACCAGCAGCACGCCATCGAACAGATGTCAAGGCTCGCTGCCGAGACTTGTTCCCTGTCACTTCTTGTTGGAAAAGAGGAGGAAGCGCTTCTTGGCATTGAGTTCAGCCGTGAAATCATCCTACACCACTTGTTCAAGTACAAAAAGAAAATGTCTCTTCTGGAACAAAGGAATAGGTCGTCATGGGCAAAAACCTTCGACGACTTGCGATCTAAAGCCGCCCAGCCTATAAGTGCCGTGGACCAGGTCACTCTCAAGGATCGGATTGTGCCAGAGATTCAGGACTTTGATCACGACCATGCCTTTTACCTTGGGCTAATCCGGAGCCTACCGGATCTTGAAGACTTTCTTAAGTTGCCAAAGCTAGACAACTTGCTTCAGGGAGGCATTGACGGGTCCATCGTGGTAGTGAATATCACTCCTCTGAGCAGTGATGCTATCATAATCTCAACGTCTGGAAAACGAGTCAGATCCCTCAACCTACCCAAGGCAAACCCCTCAGGGGAATCTTTTCTTGATAGAGATCTGAAAGCTTTCAGTCGCATCAAGAAGCCCCAAAAGTCGGATAAGCAAGAGATAGAGGGCGATGAGGATCCCCACGATCTCTACGATAGACAGTTTCTGGGTTGGCTATGGACGGCGTGTGTCGAACCTATTCTCAAGGAAATTACAGGGTTGCAGTCATCGTCGCCAACTCCCAGAATCTGGTGGATCGGCACGGGTATTGCCAGCGGTTTTCCCTTTCACGCAGCAGGAAAATCCGAGGGTGGCACCTTGGATCATGCAATATCATCTTATATTCCATCTATTACGTCTTTGAAGGAAGCAAGGACTAGGACTAACACTAGTGATAACGATGGGGACAAGACGTTAGTTTTGATCGTCAGGACACCCGGAGATCCAGATGGTGGTCAGAGTCCAGATCTTGCAGAAGCGTTTCAAGGAATGCATAAAACTCATGAAGAGACTTTCACGGCGGTAACCCTCTCAGAGCCGTCAATCGAAGAGACACTGAAGAGAATGGACAAGTTTGATGTTGTTCATTTTGCTTGTGACGGACACTCTGATTCTTTCAACCCGTCCCAAAGTTATGTTCAAGTTGGAAAACGCCTCTCATCGGACGCGGACGAGGGAGAGCTGACAGCAGAGTTGATATCTGATGATGGCACTTTGGACAAGCCACAAGTCGCTTTCTTCTCGTTACACCCTCCAGCAGGAGACAAGACCGAAAGACTGACCGATGAAGGACTAGGCATAATCAGCGCATTCCAACTAGCTGGATTCAGGCATGCTCTGGGATCTTTGTCAAAAGCGGATGGCGCTTCTCAAGCCTTTGTTGCTAAGAGCTTTTATCAGGCTTTAAGACAGAACAGGTCAGACTACCAGGTGGCAAAGGCATTACATGATGCTACAAGAAGCGCTAGGGACCATAAAAACGATCCACATTGGTGGGCGCCGTATTTTCACTCAGGTCCTTGAGAAATCGCAGATACATATCGAAAACAAATATTAAAGATAGTAGGCTGAAGAAGAAGCAGTAACCTGTACCATAAGAGCCTAGTTACACATATTTAATAGTAGTTCTGATATCTATTCTCTAAGAAATCCCAACCTATGTCCTCTCTGGCACACCTTTTCTAGTAATCAATGTCTCCACGTTCGTATCTTTAAGTTCTGAAATTGAAGCGCTGGCACGCCCAACGTCAATACCAAACCGTTCAAAGGCTCTTTCAACCTCCGCTATTAAAGCACCTAGAACCCCATTGTCTTCCGGTCTGCTTACAACGCTATCTCGCGCAGAATCCTCCACCGGAACTGCTTCTTTCTGCCACCATCTGAGACTAAACACCCATCCATCAAAAACCTCCCTCAGCTGATGATCAGTCAAGTATTCAGCGCCCTGAGGCATAACACCTGAATCACGATCGCATAGCTGAGATCCAGCAAGGAATGCCATTGTACTGGCGATACTGCTTGGATTGCGTGGAAGTGTACCGTTGATGGTAACTAGGACGTAGCTTATCAGGCCCAGAACTGCCATAATAGCCAAGAGGATTTGGATAATGAGTTTTGAAGTAGAGTGGATCGACAGACGGGTGATGTATTCAGATGTAGTCCCAAATATCGTCGTATTGGCTGATGAAGGCTTCTTATCAGAAGTATCTGCAGTGATCAGATCATCGCGGCTGGTGTTCATGGAAGCCCGGAAGTTCAGATCAATGAAATCCTCATATACTCAGCGTAGTCTCTCTCGATAAGACGAACGAGCGCATTTTCATCGGAAGATCCAGCGATATCCTCCCTTTCGACTCCATTTGGACCATGGATGATATGATTAAAGAATGAATCAAATTCGTCAGGATTCCTGTACCACGTACCCTTGTCCTCAACAAAATGGACCAAGTCCAGACCGAAGAAACGACTAAGCTTATATCCCAATGTCGTCGAGTTTGTCTTATTCGTCCATTTCCATTGCCCATCTCGTGCTACCTTGGGCAGAATGTCTTGATTGATCTGCCGCAAAGCTGGGTCTCCTTGGTAGGTTACTTCCACAGGAATTTGTTCTATACCCTGAGAACAGACCAAAGCTGTTAGGTTCCACGTGGAGGTATCGTTGCCCCCTGCCTGTCCAAAGAGTACACCAACAGACGGACAGTCGGCATTTGAAGCACCAGAGGTGGTGTTCAAATCGAAGTACTGACCAACCCAAGTAGTGGTGTTGTAGCTTTCCAGTTCACCGACTGTCAAACCAAATGAGATATTGGCCTTGCCGTTCGCTTTTACGCTGCCGCAGTCGTAATGTGCAAGAATGTAAGTTGATATATCGGTCTCGTAAACAACTGTAGATTCTCCTGGACCTGCCAATACCTTGTCTCTGATTCGGGAAGCAAGGTTTGTGCTTGGTAAGACACTGCAGTTCAGAAAAGGCCGCAGCGCCCCAACGGAGTAGGAGGAATTAGAAGACCGGTAGACTGGATCAGAATTCGAAGTATGATAGTGAACATTAGGCAGCACAAGGTCTTGCCATATGCCCAAGGACGTATTGGCCCCACCATAGCGAACAAGGTTCAATGCCACAGCGGCGCCTCCATCATCGGGAGCATTCTGCAGCCATGATGTTCGCCAATTTGTCACCACAGCTGAAGATTGCGTTTGCACAACGGTCGGTGTAGCAAGGATCCATAGGCCAGACACCGCAATAGTAAGTAAGCTACCCAAAAGTGAAGCCAGATTGGAAGTAGCTGTACCAAAATGGCCTACTCGCAAGGACTTGAAGATTGTTAGGAATGGCGACACGGAGAGTAAGTGGAACAGAACCGTTCTGTCGGCCTTGCCACTTCCTGCTCGAAGGCTGCTATATGGTGCAAACGTTGTGGTTGTAAAGTCAAAACTGTTGAACATCGTCGCGATCGCAAAGACTGCTCCTGTGGTAGCGATGCGCACGACGTAAGAGAGAAATGTCGAGTCTGAAGTATGCATATCCAAAAGCCTTTGCCTCTTATTCGACAGTTGTTGCAATAGTTCAAGGACACCGATAGCGATGACAGGAGATGCCAAAGTTAGGATGACGAATATGAAACGGCCAGCGATAGGTGTCCATGGTTTTATGTCCGGGCTGTGCTGCTCAGTAGTCGATTCCTTCGTCGCTATGCTTCCAGCCACGTCGATGTAAAAACTTCCATCGGTACTCTTGGCTGCCATGAACTGAGTACCTTCCAATCTTTCAACTAGTTCCTTCTCAGTTAAATGTCCTGTATCATTCAAAAGGGCCAGAAGATGTGGGCTGTTGACCAGTATAGCTGCATGCCCGGCAATAGAGCCACAAAAAGCGGGTATCCAAGGGCTCGTCGAGATAAAGAATAACAGGAGTAAGCAGATTATTGCAAGGACGTAAAACCCTGCAACCATGAGCCACACAGCTGCTGTCCTTGTTTGCAACCTAGCTTCACCGACAAGTCCATCCGCAGTACCAGTCAAACGGCTCTCGACAAGTAATGACTCTCGAGCAAACTCGTTCATAAAATCTTCAATAACAGCAATTGAAGTATTCTCCAGAACCCCTGGCTCTAAGAATACCCCAGGCTTATAGTTTTGCCCCATCTTTACAGCCATCAGCTGAAACAGTGCTTCGTCGTATTTCCAGTAAACCGAATCTCTGAGATCCTTGTCTGCTCTGAAGGGAACATTCTTATCAGCAACAAGAAAGTCCGCGACATGATGTAGATCCGTAAGAATCATCTCTATCAAGGAAGTGCTTGTTAAATTTCGCAATAGGCTCCCTTCCCCTAAGTTCTCCTTTTCTATCATCGCGTTACCGGAAACGATGTCATGAGTCGCATTAGCTGATACTATGCCATAACCAATCTTACAAATGATGGAGGTTGAATCTATGGCCTTGATAGCTAGTGATGCGTTCGTGAGTGCGACATCAGGATCGACGCTATACTGTGCTGCCGTGAACGCATATCGTATATCATGGCCCTCCAGGACAACTTTCCAATGGCCGGAGAATCGTTCGTCAGGACTTATTATGCCACTTGAGCAGTTCACACGATGTAAGGTTAAAGCCACAGGTCTGCTTCCACAAACAGTCGCATTGATTTGATTTGTGTAACTTGGGCCTTTGTGATCTGGGCATAATGAACTAGGCTCGTTCCCGCCTGCTGAGCATGTTTTCGATCTCCAGGAGTATCTAGGATGACCCAGTTCGGACTTATTTTCGGACTCGGTGAAATTGACCATCAGGTCTGCCTCTTCGCAAGTGATCTTTGGTACAAAGACATCGACTGGGGACTCGAGCGATGTAAGGTTTATCGATGTTGTCAAAGGGCGGAACTGTTGTGTGACAAGACCATCATTCCTGTTCCAGAAGGAATCATTCGCTATCGCATTGTTCAATCGCGCGAGATACTTCCAGATATACTTGTCCGAGTCCCCATCAAAGGTTGGGCGATCGGGGAGTACCACTCCAACACCATACGCGTTCCAGGCGCTTGAAGCATTAAAGACATCTCGATAGATGATGTCCAAGGGTTCCAGGTGCGTCGCTGTCTGAACGACAAAGAGTGTCGTCGATATCAGAATAATACCCTTGAGGATGAAAAAGGTCAAGATCGACGCCGTAACTTGGTAATGTCGCATTTTGAAGCCTTTGTACATGGTCTGCAGCTGAAACGGAGACACATAATCCAGGAGGACGGAACGGGAAGCTGGCGTAGGCCCGGACTGAAGTTCCTTCCACGGTTGTATCGATTTATAGTAATAGTCGATGCGTCTCCAGAAACTGAGGATGATGACAAGTATAGCTGTTGGACCGTATGTCCAAGAATACTCGCTCGATGTAATCGTAAGCGGAAGACCGTCTTGAGCTTCCATCACGCGGTCTAGAGCAACAAGGGTGGCCGCACATGCTACAAAAATTAACGAGAACAAAACCAAGGCCGGTTTTGTGAGCCAAAATGGTGGTCGAACCGCCTTTTGCTCGACGATAGGCGTTGGCTAGTTGCCTGACCGCTCGTTTTCCTGGACATGGCTGTCGTATTGACTCATGAGAGTGACACTCTCTGGCATTGGCGTTAAAGAAGCCATCCTAGAAAAAAACGTTATCACGTCTTTAACAGCGCTTGTATATCCATGTAAGAAGTTTGTTATTGATTAGCTTTCAGCAGATACCCCTCAGTTGTAACGAGATTTAACAAGACAATTTTAATGACTTGTGGATTCTATCTTACAGCGATTACTGGTGCGATCGTTGTAACATCCCGGTTGGTACCTGTTAAGACCCGTGTCTACCTTACTGCGCCCCTCAAAACCCCACTAATATCTTACGCCAAGGTAAGTTTAAGAGGCACAGCTACATATAGCTTGTGGTTCCTCCATTTCATCTTGTCCACTACCAATTAGGACATGCCTAAGTGCCCATGTTTCATCACAACGAGACACAAGCGCTGACATGCGGCTATACCAATGCGATCGAGTATGTATCTCCCTGGAGGGGCTCTTTCCTCGTATCTCTGTTGGAGTCCCGAGCTTCTCCTTTGTCATACGTGGAAAATTAACAATTACCGGAGAATCGTGGGGTAGGTAATTATCACGCCTACATTATAGACAATCCCCCATGACCCCGCTGTAGATCTAGTTCCCTGAGCCAATCACTTAAAGGGCTTGTCCTTTTAACTTTTTAATCTTCTGGATTAAGTATTATAACCAATGCTATACACTCCGAGATACCCAATTTGGGGCTTTGGATGCTGCCTCTACCGCGTATTGCAGTTCAAGTGGAATTTCCGGATCGTATTGTTCCATCTTTAAACCTTGATCCATATTTAAATAAATAGAGTTGTATTTCCCCCCTTAGAAATCAAAACCTCTTGGGCATAACATTATATCGATTCCATTTATTCTCTATTAAATTTGCAGCATGCACTTGTCAAACATACTTAGCACAGCGTTACTTGCAGCAGCGCCTATCAAGGCTGCAAAGCTATTGATTTGTTCTGATAGCACAACCGCAAACTATGCCACCGATAGTGTCTTACAGGGGTGAGTAATTCAGGCCAAGGATCAGAATATGTACTCTTGCTTACTTACGGATGATAGCTGGGGTTATTACATCCAAGATTACACAACTTTGACTGTTATGAATCTTGCCAAAAACGGCCGCTCAACCAGATCATTTATCAATGAGGGTCTGTGGAGTGACTTGCTGTCGAAAACAGCCTCGGGAGATTTTGTAGTTATCGAGATGGGCCACAACGACGACCAGGATCCCACTTTAAATGACCGAGGCACCCTCCCAGGTACGGGCGAGAACACTATCACTGTTACCACGACTACAGGCAAAACAGAAGTTGTTCACACATTTGGCTGGTATCTTCGCAAGATGGTCGCTGATGTCAAAGCTAAGGGAGCTACGCCCATTATTTCTGGTCTGGTAACCCGTAACTATTGGAAGGGGAACACGTTACAATCCGCCTGGCCGTTTGCCGATTATGCTGAGACTGTGGCCAAGGCTGCGAGCGTCGAATACATCGACCACACAAAGTATTCCGTCGCTTTGTTCCAGGCTATGGGTCCCACCAAGGCTAAGACTTACTACCCCAACGACAACACGCACACGAATTGGGATGGTGCTAAGTTAAATGCCCAGGACTTCATCCAAGCTATCAAGTACAAGTGTGGCGGGACTAGTGTGCTCAAGAAGTACATAAACTCGGCCGGTAATGCTGTCAAAAGTCCTCCCCAACAAGCCTGCTAGTGGATCTAGCTGATGCAACTCCAACACTGGCCCAAGACACTCACGAATTTGGGATAGTGCTTATTAATTATCAAAGGCATGAGGTTATATTAGTGTAATTAAAAGTTTATCTCCATGAAAATGCTCTTTATTAGTACTTTTGTTAAAGTCCCAGAGCTCACAGGGCCCTCTCAATTCCCATTCATCCACATTAGTCCACATCTCGGCTTTTCTGCACGGTCGAAGGACTAGATAAACAGACAGACCACCAACTGTTGCAAAAACCATATCTTGTGTAGTGCATTCGAAGTTGGCAAGGCTGAAACGACCGTCTGCCAGAGTAAAGAACGATTGGGCATGACCTCCATGGAACGTGTCGGTTGGTTGCTCTTTCAGACTGGAGCTACCATTTTTCCACTGCTGATATCCTGTCGTCTCATGGAAATGACAGTCTGTCAAGATCCGCTGTCTGAACAACTCGTCTCTGGACCTGTCAGGTTCTTCCGTCGACTCGTGGTCGGTAGGTAAGCCAACCATGCCCCGGCAAGTCCGTATTGCTCCGATGATGGTATCGCCAGTCAGAGGAGCGTCAGTCGTCCTCTCTACACCAAAGTCTGAAAGATCCAAGGTCTGTTGAATATTGCCAACTAATACCATACTTAGGCGCAGCCGGTTGTTAGACAGAAGCTCAAATTTCTGGCGACCAGGGTAGCTTTTTGAAGACATCGCCAGTGGTATTGACGCCTTCTCAGCTACCGTCAACGTTCGCGACCAGTCAGGTACCCAAGATGGCAAAGTGGAATTCTTCTTTGGCTTGTTGTATGCAAGGAGCACAGTGGTGTTCGTTTCTATTATTGCTTTCCATGTCGCTGTGATGCACAGTTCTTCAATGCTCATTGCATAATCAGGCATGATTGGCTCAGTAACACGCCAGTTATGAACCAGCCCCAACAGTCCGTATATCCGGTCCCGAGGTTCTGTGCATCTTCTGTTCCTGGTGGCTTCCAACAAAACTACCAAATCAACATCCGAATATATTTGATACTGAGTATTCTTTTGTGCCGAGTTGCGATGAACGTTGAGGTCCCATAAATGCCCCTCAATGTGGCCGAGAGCAGGTGCACCCAAAGGTGGTAGTTGCTTCCAAACCCTCGAACAACAGGGTGCACCCTTTGACCCTACAAGAGACATTATGTTCTGTGATGCAAGTAGCATCATATCTAACGAAAAGACGCAGACTCCATAGTGCACGGATACGACCTTTGGAAGCACTGCCTCTTGGAATGTCCATATCCTTGAGAACCATGGCTCCCCCACCATTTTTGTAAAAAGGTATATTGATAGTTGGAAACAACCACTGATTGCTGTTATGTCTTTTTCCAGCGAGCAGAAGTGATCAGTAGTGCATGCCAATAGCCCGGTGGTTACTATGTCCATCATGATGTAACTCAACGGCTGGTAGCCATATGTTGCAAGTAACGAAGAGAGATGCACGTCTCTTTCGTCGCCATACCAGTGAAATGGTTGATACTCGTCGTCTTGGATATCGTCCTCTTGTTGCTGTTTATTTGATCCTACGCTCTCACAGAGGTAGACTTGCGCTTCGGTAGTACGTTGATATATCTCACGCATCATTTCGACTTGATGTCCTTTCTCGACGTTGTCACTTTGGTTGATGCAGATAGAATCTGCCCAGACTGTCCGCGGACTTGCCTTGCGTCTTATCCGGCGAATAAACCATGCCAGGTCTGATGGAACCGAGATTGTGTGGTCATCGACTATAACAGTGTCTCGCAGCTCGTTCCAGCAATACGACAGTGCTTCAAAAGCAGGTGGTGGTTCGTCGTCGAGCGAAACTGTCTTCAAGTTGCACCTGAGTCGGTCACGAAAAACACCTGGTTGGATTACCAAAAGACGAATCTCTCTGGCTGCAAGTGGCTTGTACATTGATGGCTTTGACTCCGAGATAGGTAGCAGAGACTTTGCAAGTTGATCGGTCGACGCCATTGACAAAAGTTGAAGGGAGTGATAATTGATTCGAGATATTTTACGAGCGTGTCGATGATGGCTTCAGGCTTGTGCAAGACTTGCAAAGCGGGGATGAGTGCACTTGTGCCAATTTGAGTTTAGCTTAATGTTAAGTGGGTAAACATCTGAAGAGTCATCCATCTACAATCGGTACTGCCTATGCGCGGGTAACGCAGTTAAACGCGTATAACTTCTTTCAGCGGTTGAATGGATGGCAATTTGTAGATCATATGAGCGGGGTATTAGAGTAATAACCGGATTCTTATCCGTCATACCTGTTGCAAAAAAAGTATAAAGCGACCCAACTACAGCTCAGAAGGTATAACATGGGTGATAGATGACTATTGTCTTCCTTGCGAGTCCTAGTACCGCTATTATCTCTTACTTGCTATGTCTCAACGCCTATTAAACGTCCTCGTTTGGAGCTTGGCCGTCTGCCAGGTCGCTTGTGGTCAAACGCACGAGAACCGACAGTATACAAACCCCATTCTGCCAGGTTGGAATACAGACCCAAGCTGTATCTTTGTTAAAGAATTCGATAACACGTTCTTCTGTACAACGTCCTCGTTTCTAGCACTACCTGGTATTCCAGTGTTTGCAAGCAAGGATCTTCTCAACTGGAGACACGCCAGCAATGCTCTGACCAAAGAAGCACAATTGCCTGAGCTTTCGAGAAGAGGCTTGGAGCATGAGGGCATCTGGGCTTCTACCCTCCGTTATCGGAAGGGCACATTCTACCTCATCACCACCTACGTCTCTTGGATCGACGGATGGGGACCTATTGTCCTTCTCTTCACCACTAAGGATCCCTATGATGATTTTGCATGGAGTGATCCTGTTCGGATCGAGAACCCGGCCAACGATATTGATCCAGACATCTTTTGGGATGATGATGGAAAGACTTATATGGCAGTTGCTGCAGGAATCTATGTCAGTGAGATCGATATTAAAAAGGGGACTGCAACTGAGCCTTTCAGGATCTGGAATGGAACTGGTGATCGAAACCCCGAGGGGCCTCATTTCTACAAGAAGGACAACTGGTATTACTTGCTGATCGGAGAGGGAGGGACCGAGACAAACCATTCGGTGACTATTGCCCGATCTCGCAACATTCGTGGACCCTATGAGGGATATGGAAGCAACCCTGTCCTTACTGCAAAGAACACCGACGAATGGTTCCAAACAGTTGGTCATGCCGATTTGTTCCAAGACGCTTCTGAGAACTGGTGGGGGGTCGCCCTAGCTACTCGCTCGGGTCCAGAATGGAAGCTCTACCCCATGGGCCGCGAGACAGTTCTATTTCCGGTAAAATGGGAAAAGAACAAGTGGCCGCGTCTGGATACGGTACGCGGAAAGATGTTTGGCCCTCTTCCGCCAACTAACAAGAATGTCCCTGGAACAGGCGCCTGGATTGATGCGCCAGACAAGGAGGACTTTGCTGTCGGGTCTTCTCTACTTCGGCATTGGTTCTTCTGGCGGCCTCCTAAGGACAATCTATTCACTATCTCACCAAAGGGACACCCCAACACCTTACGGGTCCTCCCTTCCAGAGTCAACCTGACTGCTGATGAGAAATACGACCCAGTGAACGAAGGCTTGGGGTTTCTTGCACGCAAACAAACAGCGTCGGCTTTTATCTACAGCGTTGATTTGTCCTTCGATCCCAAGGTTGTCGACGAAGAGGCCGGTATCACTGTGTTCCTTACACAAACTCAGCATATCGATATCAGTGTCATCAGCGTCAAGAACAAGGATGGAAAAGGCGTTACACGCAAATTGAGATTCAAGGCTGAAACTTCAGGAAGACCTGACATCAAGGTTCCGAAGACTAACATCAAGAGTATCCCCAAGTCTTGGCTGAAGGATCCCATCAGACTCACAGTGACCGCTACTCGTGATCGTACATACGAGTTTACCGCCAGCTGCGCAGCGAAGCCAGATGATGCAAAGAAGCTTGGTTCTGCCAGTGCTGAGATTGTCTCGGGCGGTAGTGGACCTTTTACAGGTAACTTCAACAAAACTTTGCCGGTTACGTCCAACATTACTGATAGTGATTAGGAACTGTTGTCGGCATCTTCGCTACTAGGAATGGCGGCAAAGGCTCAACGCCTGCATACTTTAGCCGATGGAGATATACCCCGATTTCTCAGGAGATTGATGAGGGGAGATTTGTCCCGGCTGGGGTTCTAGGATGAACTAGTGGAAAGCCACATGATTTGAAGCTTTTTCGAGAAACACGTATTCTGGAAATATATACCAGATGCATCTTCTCCCCGAATAAGTCTAGAGATCCACTCTAATCGAAGCTGAAATCCCCACGTTAAAGCCGGTGCTCGTGCCTTAGCACTCGATATGGAAGGTGCGCTGTGATGGGGAGCTAACACCAATCCCGTATAAGGTGTGCTCGTTCTCGACGTCTGCATCATCGCTATAAGTCGGACCGCTATAAGCATTGTGACAATGAATCATGTTTTGTCACCATTCGGTCAGTTGTGATTATTTTCCGAAGCATCTTATTTGAAGTTTCTATTACAACAGCCGAACTCCCAAGCTTTCGGCTATCTAGTCATGCCTGATTACGATCCAGTTATAACATCGGCACTAACCGATTTTAAGACGGACGTTGTATCTACTCCATAAGCTTACTTGTTATGCTTTATCTTAGTGGCTAAACTAGTGCCTTACTTCCCATGTTCTTATCTTTCAACTTCTTAATTGATAGATAAACGAATTGCCGCTTGTCCATCACTTTGCAATACCTCTTTAGAGACTAGAGTTGTGACAATTATTGCCATTTTTGACGCGATTGTGGTCTCTCCGTGATGTTGAAGCAATAGTTCCTCAAATTACCCCTCTCAAAGTGCAACCTTCCTTTCTGGGGTGCATCGGGCATGGACCATTTAGGAAGCTGTGCCAAGTCCGACATCGATAACCTAGTCCCATGACTATCGCGCAATAAGTCCCGCTATGAAGTCAGTTTGCCAAGAAGGACGAACGGCACTTATACTCGTTTACCAGAATTGAAAGATGGCTATAAATCATGGCCAAGAGCCCTCGATCTTTTTCCTGAGCATCCATCTCATCACCACTTCTTCAATTACCTCTCCCTTCATCAAAGATGGCCAGCCTTCTTCGTCTTGCTCTCTACTTGGGAGCTCTGTTGCCTGCTGCTCTTGCTGCTCCCACCGCACCAAGCAAGGGTTCAAACGAGATCATCCCCGGCAAATACATTGTCACTCTGAAGACATCTGCCTCTGCTGCCAAGGTTGAGTCCCACCTTAACTGGGTTACCGATGTTCATCGCCGTAGCCTTGCCAAGCGCGAGACTGCCGGTGTTGAGCATACTTTCAACATCAAGAACTGGAATGCCTACGCTGGACAGTTCGATGAGGAGACTATCAAGGAGATTGAGGCCAGCCCCGAGGTAAGCTTCAACAATCAAACATAGAGACTTCTACTTACATGAGAAAAAGGTCGCCTTTGTCGAGCCTGACAAGATTGTCAAGCTTAACTACGAGCAGCCCAGCGAGCTGTCTGACCGGGCCCTGACTACCCAGTCCGGAGCTCCCTGGGGTCTTGGAACGATCTCCCACCGCACCTCTGGCTCTACCAGCTACATCTATGACACCTCTGCTGGAGAGGGCTCTTACGCCTATGTTGTCGACAGTGGTGTTCTGATCTCCCACTCTCAGTTTGGCGGTCGCGCCATTGCAGGATACAGCATCTTCTCTGGAGCTAACACTGACACCCTCGGACACGGTACTCACGTTGCTGGTACTATTGCTGGTTCTACCTACGGTGTTGCTAAGAAGGTCAGTTCACGCAGCGGTATGTAAACGGGACTGTGCTAATCTCCATAGGCTACCATTGTCTCCGTCAAGGTCTTCCAGGGAGCTGAGGGCACTGACTCTGGTGTTCTGGCCGGTTTTAACTGGGCTGTGAACGATATCACTTCCAAGGGCCGCGCCGGCAAGGCTGTTATCAACATGTCTCTCGGTATGATACATCTCCCCGTGTGATGAGGCTCTTCCACTAACAGGTATCTTAGGTGGTGAGGCTTCCCAGGCTTGGACCTCTGCTATCAACGCTGCCTACAACTCTGGTGTCCTCTCTGTCGTTGCTGCCGGCAACGGTGATGAGAACGGAAACCCATTGCCCGTGTCTAGCCAGTCCCCTGCCAACGCTGCCAACGCCATCACTGTTGCTGCTCTCACCTCTGCCTGGAAGCCCACTTCCTTCACCAACTACGGTACGTTGATTCCTTTCTTTTCTGAACCGTGTGAGCAACCAACTAACTGTTACAAGGTGCTGGTGTCGATATCTTTGCTCCTGGTCAGGGTATCCTGTCCGCTTGGATTGGATCTAACAGCGCCACCAACTCCATCAGTGGAACTTCCATGGCCTCTCCCCATGTTGCTGGTCTTGCCCTGTACCTCAAGGTCCTTGAGGGTCTTACCACTCCCGCTTCCGTCGCGAACCGTATCAAGGCTCTTGGAACCTCTGGCAAGATTACTGGCACCCTGTCTGGCAGCCCTAACCTGATTGCCTACAACGGAAACGGCGCCTAGATCTGAGCAGATGCGAAGAGGTGGTGAAGTTATAGCTAGCTTTCATGTTCTGACAAGACTGTACAAATTCCATAGAACAAGAATAGCTTTAATTGAGTCGAGTGAATGTTCTTATTGATATTGAAAAACCCTGTCACTTCGTACAATCCAGTTTTATGGTAGTGGCTGCCAGGAAAGCTTTTCACTGAAGGCAATTGCACACCGTAGACTGATTTTTGGATTCCTTATAATTCGGGTAGGCAGTGTCAGTGGAGCTCCGTGGAGATGGAAATATGTCAGCACTGGAAGGATTGCGGGTCCAGCTACCCTGGTACTCAATTACTAATTGTTTCCATTATCATCTTCATCAGTGGCTTACAAACAGACATACAGGGAGGATTCTTAGCTTCAAACATCATAGCTAGCAATAGAACATATTTAAATAGAATGATTTAGCCCATACCTTCTGTTCGTAACTCCTCAACATTGTGATTAATCAACAACATCACTCTTTTAAATTTTCCAAATCCCAGTCACTACGCAGTTATCATGCACTTCGCAATCGCAACTACTCTCGCAAGCCTACTTCTATCTGGAGCCTTATCGTCTCCCGTTTACTCTTCGCCCAAAGGACATGAGATTGTTCAGATCCCGGACGTATGGATTGAAAACACCGCCATTCGTTCCAACGGCAACCTCCTTCTCAACACAATTGGAGACGGAAAACTTTACTCTCTCGACGTGGCTCAGTTTCCTCCTCAACCTCAAGTTATTGCCCATTTCGAAAATGTCAACGGTCTATTTGGCATCGCCGAGGTTGGTAAAGATGTCTTTGCAATCACTGGAGGTGACTACGGCGCAAAGTTTCAAAACAACACAATGGGCCTTTCTCTTGTCCAGTTCGTCGGCAACGAAACATCTATTCGCAACATTTTTGAAAAATCGAAATATGGTCCAGTTAATGGCATTACGGCACTCCCCAAGCACAAACACATCATCCTTGGCGCTGATTCAGTGCGGGGAGAGATTCTGCGTATCGATACCACTACTGGCCATATCAACGTCGCCATCAAGCACGATCAGCTTGGAGCAATGACAGATGGGCCTTTTGGTCTCGGTGTCAACGGTATAAAGATTCTTGGAGACTACCTCTACTTTACCAACAGCGCTCGTCAGAGCTATGGAAGAATTGAGATTGATAAACTCGGTAGCCCGATTGGCGATGTTGAGGTCATTTACCAGGAGCGCTCAGGAAAGGGTCCGGCCTATGCGCCTGACGACTTTGTATTGGATAAGTACGGCAATGCTTACGTTGCATTTTGGGATGGTAGTCTGGTCAAGGTTACCACTACTGGTCAGAGGACTGTTCTCGTCGATGATGGGGTACTTGCCGGTGCTACAAGTGTCGCTTTAAGCAAGGATCAGAAGAGCTTGTATGTTTGTACAGCTGGTCAGGGTATCGATAAAGTTTCTGGTGGACAGGTGATTGAAGTCAAGTTATAAGTTGGATATCTAGTCAGTAGCACTGGGCCTTGGAAGAGATCTAGCGTGGCTCGGTAGGGATTCAATTAGTTATGGGATTCCATGCTATTTTAGCTAATGACTATTTCATACGATAGCGTTGCAATTACATTTTCGCAACTTCTTCTCATACAATAAAAATACAGTTGGCATTAGCGATTGGACCAGTAACCCACATCACGCTTGATAGGTGTGTAAGTGTGCTTAAAATAACCTGAAAAAGAAAAGGGTAGAATTAGTTGAGCTTGCTGTGGTATTTGTTAGTCAACTTATTCCATAAAGCAACAATACTTTCCCACACTTAGCTGCGTACCGAAGATAATGACCTCTTCTTATTGCATCCACATTGATGTTATGCCGTAACTCTGTCTGAATCTGGATCTATTTCTGACGCAAATGTTGAGATACTGCCTTGACGAACTTTTGATGTCTCTTTTCCTAAAGCACTACCCTGTATTCTTGCTGACAGATCGAGCAATTTCTCTGTACTCCTAGGATTTCTGTGGCCTGCGTGTAGTATTGTAGATGAGATTAACGTTTTCCTAAGATCAGGCCTCCTCTAACGACATCTCGATTCTGCTGCCATGTAGTCCTAGAAAGACTGCATTTTTGGGCCTGATGATTCCTCGCCACATATTTCTACCTCGGCTTTTATTGCCGTTAGACTTGCATGTGATGCATTGATCAGGATGATAACAGGCGAAGAGGGTTAACAGAAGCTTGCTTAGTCCACAATAACAGCGCAGGAAAACGGAGGTAACCGAGTGGGTTGGTTATTGCAGATGCAGTCCGATTAATGCGGAATTTTTGATCAAAAATGATCTTATCAATCAATGGATCACCGACCTCGGATAGCTTGCCAAGACGGATATCACGGCTCGGATCGTCGCTAATTAGATCTCAAAGGTCAACTTCCACTTGAGGTTAATACTATACTCGTATAGCTGCAGCTTAGACGCAAGGACAAGGGCAAAGTGGATTGGACATGCTCCACTATTATGTTATTATCAAAGATGCGAGATTTGTGCCCTAACCGGTAGGCTGGTAGCAGTTTAGGCTAAACTACTAACTTTGAAAAATAGCATAGACTAATAGTAGTGTAGAGAAGCTTATTAGGTAGAGATAATATAGATAATAGGGGGGCTAAACTATTAATACTAAACTACTAACCTTTTAAGTAGCTAATTATAGATCTAGAATTAACCCTAAGTCTTTACTTTAGTTCTTTAGGTAAGTAAAATAAAAGAAAGGAAAATGATAATAATAATATAGTAAAAAAGAGAAAAAAAAAAAGAAACTAGAGAAAAGTCTAAGCTAAGATATAAGATAAGATAGTCTATCTATCTATATTTCTTTCCCTAAGGACATGCCTTATATTACTTAGTAACTAATGAATTATTTTTAGTAAGAAAAAAAACAGCACTAGTATAATATAGGGTAACTAACAGTTTAAATCTAGGGTAACTAATAAACTCTAGTCTATACTCTAATAATAATAGGAAAAATATAAAAAAATATATAGGTATAAAGTTTAAATATATAATTATAATAGTAAGTTTTCTTTTATTAAGGAACTATTATTTATATACTAAATTATACTATATTATTATTAATTCTAGTTTTAGTATTTATAAGCTAATAAAGGTAGCTTATAAGAAGTACCTAATTAGGATATAATATTATCTACTATATTAAAATATAGTAATTATACTTATACTAATATTAATCTATAGAAAAAAGAAAGTTTAATATTAAGAAGTAAATAAAAGAAATAAAGTCCTTATAAATAGAAAAGTCTTAGAAATTATTTAATTTATACCTTTTACTCTTACTTAGTTATTAATCTATATAATATAGAATACTTTAATTATATAAATAATTTATACTTACTATACTATAAGATATATAAGTATATAGTAATAAAAGGTAAAGTATAAGCTTATTTACATAGTATACTATATAGACTTATTAAGAAGGAAATTAATAAAGTTAAGCTATAAATTAAAATACTTAATCTAATTAATAGTAATAATAAGATCTTAGCTTTACCCCTTATCTTAGATAATAGTTTATTAATTAAGGCTTTTAGTAAACTAAAAAAGGGAGGTTTTTAATATATATTTACAATAGATTATTAAGCTATAAGTATAGGTATAAGATAAAGAAATAAATACCTTTAGAAAGTATATAGTATTAAGCTAAACTAAAGACCTAGCCCTTAAAGTAAAAGTACTATAGAAATAGATATAGGCTTTACCTACTAGAAAAGTAATATATCTTATTAATAGCTTTTTACTAAAGGTCTATAAAGTAAGTATTTTAAATTTATAAGAAGCTATAACTTAGAAACCTTAGAAATAAAGTAAGTAAAAATAGAAACTATAGTATAATAAGCTATATAAGCCTTTTAGGTAAAATCTAAAAAAACTTAAAAAAAGAAGATAAATATTATTAAAGAGATAAGTAACTTAGTTATACTAAACTTATAGCTTTATTAACTAAGATTAATAGCTTACTTAAAGGATTTTAGTAATAAGAAATAGTTTCTAAGGGACCTTATTTCCTTAAAGTATACCTTAAAGCTAGATAACCTTAATACTAAGGATAATTCTAAGCTCTAATATATTTATACTACTATTAAATATCTAATCTAGAAGTCTATAAAAGTAACTAGGCTAAGTATAGTCTTATAAAATATACTATTTAAAGTAAACTAAAAAGAATTATATAAAGAGTATAATATATCCTTTTACTTCTAATTTAAATAGTAAACTTAAAAAAAATATATTACTATTTACTTATAATTCTTTACCTATATTATTTAAGCTATATTTTATAAAAATACTTAAGATTAATTACTATTTAAGCTTACTATAAGCTAAGTTACTACTTTTAATAAGATAATAGATTATACTAAAGACCTTATTAATATTAATAATAAGGTAAAGCCTATATTACTATTATTGCAAATTAACAAATTATATTAATTCCTTAAAGATACTATACCTACCTTTTATATCTTTATCCTTAACTACTTTACTAAGGTTACTAAGTATAATAGTATACTTATTAGCTTCTTAATTATACTAAGTATCTAAGATAATAAGACTTAGGAAATATATATAAACTTTACCTTTAAACTCTTAGCTATTATAACTATTTTATAAGTATTTCTAGTTAAATATATAATTAATAAGAGGATATTATATATCTAGAAAAAAGTAAAGTAAGACTAAATTAAAGAAGAAGCTAAGAAGAAAAGTCTAAGATATTTTAAGATTATATTTAAGATAATATACTAGTTTTTTATTAGTAGTACTAAGAGTTAGAATACTATATTAACACAGTTTATTATTTAACTTTATAATTATAGTATAGTAGCTAATAGATAGAAAGTAATATAAGGTTTAGTTAGCTAAGATAATAAAACTATATTATATAAGGGTACTTATATTAACATTCTTAGTATTTAGTTTATACTATAAACTACTCTATAGAAAGTAGAAATACTACTATATAAGTATCTTTTTTTCTATAAAGAGTATAAAAACTAATTAACTATTAAGCTTAGATTACTATAAATTCTATAGGATAAGCTTATTAATAATATAGTAAATATAAGTATAGGATACTTATTTATTAATAAACTCTTATAGCTATTACTAGAAAGTAATAATTAAATATTTTGTAAATTATAGATTAATAGAGCCCTATAGATATTATAATTTAATAAAGAGACTAATAGTAATACTAATATTTCTAAAAAAAAAGCTTAGTACTATAGCTTTTATTTAAAGGAATTTCTTAAATATTTACTCTTCCTAATCTACTTAGCTAGTAGGTAAACTACCTAGTTATTAGAGTTACTTACTTTACAGTATAGAAATACTATTAACAGTAGTATATAAAATATCCTTTATAATTACAAGGTTATTATACTTATAGCTAGATACTATAAAGGATTCTTAAAAACTAAAAGGCTTAAGGTAATATATTAGTTTTTACTAAGAGAGGTTAGTATCTTAGTTATATATTATTTATAGCTTATATTACTATTCTAAGAGAATATTTAAGTAAATATATAGAATAAAATAAACTTATATATTAATCTATAGGTACTAAAAGAGACCCTTAATAATTTAAATAATAATAATAAGAGTAATAGATATAGAACTAATAGTAATAAAAGTAATAATAAGAATATATCTAATTACCCTTAGTATTAAACTAAAACTAAGGTATACTATCTAAGCCTAGGCTTATATTAAATATTTATATAAATAACTTATATCTTATATTAAATAAGTATTAAGAGTTATAAAGGTAGATTTACTATTAATAGTTAGAGGTATCTTTTAATTATAATTATATAATACTACTTTTACAATAGTATAACTACTTATATAGCTCTAATTAGAGAAGCTAATAAGGGCTATAGAAGTAAAAGTAATAGTAAAGTAAAGTAAAATAGTATTTAGAATACCTAAGCTTACTATAGTTCCTTAACTATAGGTTTAATATATAGTAGACTTATTATAAAAAGGTACTTTAAGATAAATAAATAATATATTAACTTCTAGTTTATTAGCAAGGAATAGTATTACTTACTTAGCTTCCTATCTATTATTTATAGGTTTAAAGAACTTCTTATACTAAGATATAAGTAAAAGATACTATTACTATATTATAAGGTAATAAGAAGTTTATAGCTAAGGTAATAGAAAACTCTTTAAAGAATTAACCTTAACTAAGAGCTATATTATTTATATAGAGATTATACTAAGTTTTATAGTAAGTAATAGAAGATAGTAAAAGTAATTATAATAAATAAAAGCCCTATTATAGTAATTATAGAAATAGGAACTAAAAAGAGCTTATATTTTATATTACCTATAGCTAGCTACCTAGGTAGATTAATAATAGTAGTTATCCTACTAATATCTCTTTAAAGTAATATAATAGAATAGTATTAGAGATTTAATATATTCTATATAGAGTAAAGAAGTAATAGACTACTAGGAAATATATTAATTATATTTATAATACCTAAGTTTACTATAATAAAGCAGTTTTTAAATTTCCTTAAGTTATAGTAGATTATAGCTAAGGTAAACTAGGTTATTATTAATAAATACTATATAATTATAAAAGAAAGCCTTTTATTTTATTCTAAGCTATATAAGTTAGGTACTCTTATACTAATTAGTATATAGATAGTCTATCTTACTATAATACTTCTATTATTAGATAAGTTTATATTCTTTAGCTTTATTAATACTTATTAAGAAGATATTATAATAGTCTAAGTAAAGATAATATATAGTAATATAGTATATAGTATTATCTTAGTATTAGTATTAAATACTAATAAAGCTATTACTACTATTATTAAGTAAGTAAGAGTAATAGTAGATTAGAAGCTTATAAAGTATTCTTAGTTTACTAAGATTATTATCTACTATTAGTAAGTAAAGGTAATAGAATATCTAGCTAGGAAGCTAAGGTATAATACCTATTATTAAGAGATTAATACCTATAATAGAAAGGTAAAGAGGTTAAAGTTTTAAATAAGTAGTATAAAATAAAAGTAATATAGTAATAGGTAAGTAATTATAGTAATAAATATACTTAGTTTTAGTATTAATATACCTAATATCTAAAGGAATCTATATCTTTGCAGAAAAGCCACTAACTTTAGTACTAGTTGCCTCTACTTTCAGTAGCAATCCCGCAAAATCTTCACTGTGTAAAACTAGGCAGCAATGCCTTACGTTATAACCGCCTTCCTTTACTGCTTACTGCCTTCCCCGCCGAGTTAAATCTCAAATTATTAACTTGTGTACAGTGCCAAGGTACATGATTATTGTCAAGCTTTAGCAATGTGCAAGGAATGTTTCTGAAAACCTGCTGTTCTCGTCAAATTCTGTACCAGGCAGTTCAAAAAGACGCCGCTGAGGCTCAAATGACGTAAGGTCCGTTACCAACATATGTCAGGAAGCGGTCGGTCGTTTAGCATTGACTAATGGTACTGCCTAGTCCGGTATCAGAGTCTAGCCTAACATGGCTTTTGAAATGTGGATGACTGGAAATGTCAGAAAGATGTCCAGGAACATACCAGGTTTTCTTACCCCTCCACAGCCGGAAACAGACCTCATCCAAAGTCAGATATTGGCAGTTAATGTCTATTTTTGGACGTAAGCAGAGCACTAGTCAAGTGCTGTACACTTTCGGCTGTTGCCCCACTTGTAAGCAGTGTAAGGGTTAGTTTCATCTTAGATTCTCTTCCAGTCTCGGCTGAAATTAGAGGCCGTTTGTATAGTTCATTGAATGTAAGAAATACTTTTGCGCTAGCTCCCAGCAGTGGCTCACGTGGCTTTCACGGTGTCCAAAGCCAGAAATGCCGGGAATAAATCCAAGCATATGCGTACTGTAGTCATCAAAGGCTAGTTGCGGACTCAAACGAGTACATCTCATTATCGTTCACGACGATAATAACCCTTAGTGAAGGGAAGGTATCTATTGGAATTCATTATTGATTGCTGTCTATACTGTACCAACCTTACAGAGGATAAGTTCTTGCTTCTTGATTTGAACTTTCTTTACACATAGTTTCAAGCCGAGAGTTTAGGACTCTTTCTAGATGCGCCTATATGCAACCAGGCGATTTGTACCATTTAGAGCCATGATAGGTTACTTTCAATACTCTGACAGTATGCGATAAGGAAAGGTGTGATGGCAACGGAGGGTTAAACACCACGGTTTTTACAGGGTTTTGTCTTAGCCACATGAGCTACAGACTGGTCCGTTCGCGAAAGCTTATCTTACACTCAATGAAATAGACAAGCGGACTCTAATTTCAACTGGCATTGTGCTGTAGCAGAGATCAGTCTTACGAGTCTTCCTAAAACGGGGCCGCCACGATTCATCATGACAATGTTTCTTTCTTGATACAAGGCCATACGGTCGCTGCCAACTCCCTAGCTTGAGTTACCTACAAGTACCGACACTACATCTTATAGAGAACGTTGTTTCCCTTTATAGAGGATGCTTCGGGTACCCGATTTTATAGATAAGAGTGTATAAATAGTGCTGCAACATATCGTAAGAATGATAGCGAAAGCCGAAAAATTAATTAGCTAGTTTGTAGTTGCTTATGTCACTCGCACTACCTTGCCCAACTTATACTGCTTTTGGATTCTTTGACACTTGCCTTAACGTCACGTGTCTTGGATATCAGCCTTCTGCGACTATACGTTCTCGTGGATTTTGTCACCTACTGCCATTCTTCTACACTTTTCGACTGACATTGGAAGATTCGATCGATACATCCTTTGAGCTTCTGCATGCACCTGCAAATCCCTCTCAACCTTTGCTCATGCATACCTTCTGAAGACCTAATATTGCTCTTGACTCATTTGAACATAACGTATTGCGATTAAGCTTTCCCGTTGAGATAAGTCAGTCGCCTATGGAAGACCATTTACAAGTCAAACGTCATCAGAATCTGGACTCGTACCGGAGCCTATGCTCTCTTCCAAGCAGATTGAATACAACAGGTAAGTCACGTTAATTGATTCACCGTAACCGCAAGATATTGCTTTTTACTAATAGAGGGCCAGGACCTAATACTAACTACAATTCCGGACCTAATATAGGCTCTAGCAATAATAACCAAACATCTAAAGAAGAAGAAGACGGCGATGAAGATAATAATAAGACAGACGAGGCCCTATATAAGAAATTCAAAGCTTAAGGTCCAGTCCTAGCAGATTACTCAGAATTAACTAAAAGGAATCTTAACATTAAAGAGGAGCAGTAGAAATAGTATTAACCTAACCCTAAACCTTTAATTCTAAGCTAATGAGAACCAGATTTTGCCAGCACCGTTATCTTAATAATATAGATAAAGCGATTATTCATTATAATACTGCGTTATTTAAGGTATATCTAGAGTTACGTGTAAGGGATTTTAATATAAAAAAACTATTAGTAATATAAGGCTATTAGAAGAGGCTTAGTATACTTTATACTATAAAAGCAAAGGCCAGTATAGAAAAGGAAGTCTTATATAATATCTGTAATATATGTAAAGGCAATAATAGTAATAGTAAATACTAATGTTTACAAAACAGTAGTTATATACCTACTTAATATCTAAGTTTAGACTTAATACTTCTAAGAAGGAAAAATCAGCCATTTCTATTAACACTCTATCTCTTCTTCTAACTTACTATTAGATTAATAATAAAAGGATCTTTTAATATAAATATCTACGAATATAGTACGCTATAATGCTAATTATAGCTAGTACTATAAGCATAAGGCCTAGGGTATTAATTGGAGTGCTGCTATATAAACATTTAGAGTTCCAGGTTTTCCTTCTACTTAAGGGCAAGAACTAATTATAACTTACCCTAATTATAAGATTGGAAGATATTAAATAGACTGCTAGTAAAAAGGAGCCTAAGGTTTTTGCATTTTATAGAGATAATATGCTAATATACAATCCTCTAGTTCTTATTTAAGCCTTAGCGCTTACTAATTTAGCATTCTATAATAACTTCCAGAGACCAGAAGACTTCTATAACTTAGTAGTACTTCCTACTATAGATTGCATCTACCTTCTGTAGAAGGAGGAATAGCTTAACTGCCCTATTTTCCGTAATATAGAGCAGGTAGATAATAATCTTCTTATCTCTATAAACAAAGCTATAAGTTACTAGAAAGAGAGACTTAACCTTATTAAGCTTAGCTATTTACTTGGAATTAAGAAGTCTTTAGAGTAGTATAACCTATGCTATAGCTTAAGCAAGTAACTAAATAGTAAGTATACCTTTACTACTACAGATTAGATAACATACCTAATACAATTAATAGATACCCTAACCCTAGAGGAATATAACAAAATTATAGGATATTGTAAAGGAGACTCCAGTACTTATTTAATATACTATATATTAAACTTTATTAACGCTAACTACTAGTCTATCTGCTTTAGTAGTATTCCTAGGTATAATATAGTAAGACTTACTACTTAGCTTTGCTACTACAAAAGAGTACTAAAATCCCTAATACCTAAATAACTATTAGATATTAATACTAACTAAACCCTTCGTATATATCTAAAGAAAAGGAAGTTTGTAATAATAAACTTAAAGGATAAGGGTTATTAAAGTATAAAGGATGTAATTAGGATAAAGATAAGAGATAGATACGATAAGTATAATAAGAAAGCAGCTGCTTAAAGGCAGAAGCTTAAAGTATAGTATTTATAATAGGCTATTAAGTAGTTCTACAAAGTGATATATATTAAGGAAGTAGATTATTAACTTAAGGGTATAAAACCCGCTGTAGAAGTAATTGCACCCAGTGGTAATACTTATAAGATCTAAGAGAGAGCTTAGGTTACCTAGATATTCTCTAAGTTAGTATATAAACTTAATAGGAAATCTATTTACAATTTACAGGTTAACCTTATTAAGATACTTATAGCGCTTGCTTAAAGGCAAGAAGACCTAGTAAAGATACCTACTAAAAGGGGTCTTAAAGCTTTAGCAACAAGAAAAGTAAAATCCTACTATAATAAGAGCTAGTATCCTTCTAAAACTAATCTTAAAGAGCTAGACCTTACTAAAATATCCACAAATCAAGGTTATGCTTTAGGGCATAATTGCCTATTTTATTTACTACAAGGATTTCAAAGCCTGTTCAGCTGTATAGACGTGCTTGCGAGATATATACGTGGACATCTGATAAAGAAGAATGGCCTGTTTCGCTACCTATGGCCTAATTATACTTTAATCCTTGCCGACCCCGAACACTTTGTTGCGCATACCCTTCAATAACACGGTCTCCAACTTCTACCGCAGGTTTTAAGAAATATGATTTCGGAATAGTTAATAGTTATCATTTCATTTCTACAGTTTTATCGTGAATCTTATGAGGTCTATCAATCCTTGAATACACCTTCGCGATAGCTAGGCTTGTTCTTTAAAATTATTAACTCTCGGAGTATATCTTGAGATACGATGTAGCTTCGTCAATATAGTGTCAAATTTGAAGAGTTCATTGAGCAGCTGTTGTATCACTGTAGTAAGTAGCCCGAGCTAAACTTAGTCCTTATAATAGACAATAAGTCCTTCCATTGATCTCTTATTATTAAGTAGATATGTTAAAAGGCTAGCGTTAAGCTCTTATACCTATTACCTTAATTACATAACTTTAACCCTATATAATAGTTCTTTGCTAAGTTTAAAGCCTTTATTAAGCGTTATTAGCATAAGAATAAGCACTTTATCTAGATAGACTTTAACTTATACCTAGAGTGGTATGTAAATGGGATCGGATTACGGTAGTACTAAAGGTTACCTTTATCACGCCAACATAGAGATAGAGGAGCTACTAGAATAGGGCGTATTAGATACATAGAATGTAATAGACTAAATATTAACTATGTACTGCAAATCTTCTAGTGCCTTTATATTACAAAACCAAACCTTTACGTTACTTACCTAACGTTTAGTAATACCTATCTTAACTCCTTATTGATAAATAACTAGATATCCTAATTAAGATAAATCTACTTAAGATCTAGCCCCTTAGCTAGGGTTAAGTTATATACCTTCTTGTACTCTATCTTCTATATATTATTAGTATTCTTAGAGCAGTGCCAGATGCAGTATTTATTTACATTTACATTGCACATTCCTGGTAGGCCGAGGTATTTTATAGCATGTGGGACCTAGATGATTAGGCATGGGTGGAAATTTAACATATTTGCGGACTAATACTGTAAACGCTGCCTCAGGTCCTTTTAAATTCAATGCTAAGGCACATATATAGCATATTCTTCTTTTAAAAGTCAGTGCTATTAGTGAAGGCTTTGCTCAGATACTAATCGACGGGGGTGGCAAGCCCGCTCCAAGCTCTACAAACAATTGCTCGACTGAAGAGCCTGCTTTTTTTTGCCTAGCGCTTAGCAGGGGAAGGCCCAGCGTAAGAGATGCTCGGTCTGATCAGCAACTTGATGCCGTGCTGGCCATTTATTGGATGACAATGATATCAGAACGCCGTCCGGATCAGCTTGATCCATACATGAAAATGTCAAGAGAGTGTCGGGATGGACAACCAATTTCGATCTCTACTGTAATATAAATTATCTTAGGGCATTATCCGTCCTAGGACATCAGTTATCTTGGAACATCAGTTATCTTAGGACATTAGTTATCTCAGGATATTATTCATCTTAGGATATTATTTATCTCAGGACATAAATGGTCTTGGGATATTATTCGGCTTAGGATATTAGTTATCTTGGGACATTAGTTATCTTAGGATATTATTTATCTTAGGACATCATTTATCTCAGGACATCATTCGGCTTGGGATATTATTTATCTCGGGATATTATTTATCTCAGGCTAATAACTTCTACTATTGCTCGTAAACGTTTGCTTCCAAGTTGAAACCGCATCCCGACACGAACAATTTCTCGACTTTCGCCAAAACTCAGGCGACTATAAAGTCGTTTATAGGACTTCATCATGTGACTCGTGCGTCAACGATATGGAATTGGGCCTGCACTGCTACAGCTACCAGTACTGCTACTAATGGTCGTGTATAACGGCGCTGGAGTTTTCTAAGCGGGCTAATGTCATCTTTCTAACATGTTTTAAATGAGAGCGTTGATGTCGCAAAAAAGGTGGGTTAGGTTTTGAAGAGGGGCTAATGATGTATATTATTTAGGATACAAACGCGAATAATAATACTTTTTTTCCTGGTATATTCCAGTCTCTTACTACGCTCAACGATAAATTAGATCTAAGTCAGCCGCCGGTCAAAAAGCTTGGCGTTTCCTGACGGAGTAAATGACACCAGTAACAGATGCCTATTTGATTTCTCTTCTTCACAAAGTTTCCAGGCACGAACCATGAGCAACTGTGTAATACCAGCAACCTGTAGCCTCCCCGGGTCTAGCGAGCCTCATCCAGGCAGCAGCTGTACTTTTCAAGTACTTCAATGCTCAGCCACAAATTGCCCACGCACCCACAAGGCATATCTGCTTATGGGGTAGAACCATGTATCCCAATGATCCGTTTTGCGCAAGTGCTCAGCATTGTATTATAACCGCTATGTGTGGGCAAAGGAGCCATAATGCCCTGGTGGAGACTTTAGATAGCTTCACAAACCTTATCTGATCGTATTATAACCGCAAACATTATTCCCAGACTTACGATGTACAAGTATATTCTAGAATATATCTACTAATCCGAATCTATAAGCTAGCTTATCATCAAGGGTCAGGAATAGCTTTTTTCACACACTAAAATCTTGATATTTACAGTGCGCCTTGCTCTACCTATGTTTGGAGAGTCGTAAGAGGCATTAGCTACGAATAGTCGAAGATGGTGGACAAAGGCGAGAAAATCAGCGAGGTAGTGCGATTCATCTTCGAACTCGCCCCACGGCAGTTGCTCTGTTGACCCGTCCCAATCAGATGCATCGTCAATTATCACCTCTGTCAACTGGAAGTTGTCGGTTTCAAAACCCTTGGGTTCTGGCTTCTCAATTTCCCCCGTCGACGGTACCCAGTTTTTCCTCTTGATACGATCGATGATGAGCCACAGCGTCTTCAGTTCCCCAAACCTCGAGGCACACACGATAAAAGAACATAGAGAATCAAGGCTTTGGGTCCGAGGTAATATGTATAGACTAGAAGCCCAGCCGCTACAGTATCGCCATCCCACGTCCTGCATCGGCATGAGAGCTGGTATTAAAACGTCGGGGATTGTATCAGCAGACTGAGACCAGCTAAACATGCTGGGATCTTCAAGCTGGAGGATAAAGAGATCGCGACCCGGACACACAACTATAGTACAATGCTTGTGGGCGATGTCCTCTAGTGCCTTGGACTCTGATGTGTTGGTCTTAAATCTAAGATTGTCACGGTCGATCGTACTCCATATCGTCATGCGCTTGATCGGAGCGAGTTTACGCTTCATTACGTGCCGTGATTGCCTGCACGTATTCCAAAGACTTGCGTCTACTAGATACGTCGGAGAGTCAACCTCGGCGAAGGAGACCGTTCCTCCGCGGAAGGGCTGTGGCGCTTCAGACGGTGTGCTAAGGCGATACTTGACAGCCCAAGGAGCCTCTAGGTGCCGCTCAGTTAGCAATTTACTTTTGTAGTCGCTGCTTAATCTGAAGATGTGTATGCCTGGCTTGGCAGGACGGATTGCAGAGCTCCAGATCTCGTCTTGCAATTCAAGTGGGAGGCTTCGGAAGTTTTCAAATGAACGAAGCATAATTTTTATGATACAAACCGGTACGAGGTAGCATACGTGACAGAGATTTCAACTAGGCAGCATAACAGTCAAGGGCAGTTGTTAACTGAAAAGGAATTCCTCAAGTACTTCTGTCCAAATCCGATTTCGGCTTAAAATAGGTAGAGTGGCCGGTGAGGATGTACTCGTTGTCTTGCCGCCACTTGGGGAAACCGTGCCATATATGGGTCCGGGTTGGGCGCTGGATTTGCTATGGCCTGCTTTGGCTCACAGGCTGCGCGTCGCGTTGTTTGACAGTCCCTGACCCGGCCCTAATGACTGCGCGCGGTTTCCACAAGCTGTGCTGAATTGTCTTCTGATCGGAGGAGGGGTTCGGCAACAGACGTCGATGTTGCAGGAGGAGGAAGGTTAAGAATTCACTATGAGGGGTAGGGCTATTTTGTGGTTAATCTCAACCACCTAATATCCTGCCTAAGTAGGAAGGAATTGTCAACATAAGACCCTTTTCCTATATAGAGGCTGTATAACTTACTACTAATTTTGCTTAGGCCTATCAAGGCATCGCCGATTATGTGCATTAATTCTTTCGAATTATCAACAATATAAGATGGTAGGTAGGACTTGACAGCCAACTAAGCAGCCTCTACAGTTAAGGGTAAACCCAGCAAGATTGGTATCCCAGAAGCCGCAACAACAGTTGATTTTGGACTGTAGGACAAGCCTTTGCATTTTCACCCACCTCTTTCGATACAAATACTCCCTAAGGTGCTCAGAACCTCGATGACTGGTATGTCACTTGTTCCCACGCTCGCCTTCTCCCACCTTTCACATTGTTGAAGTTGTAGGGCGCTAACACTAAGAACTCTATCCGCTTCTTTGCCCTGCTTGAGCTTGTGATCGTTATTGGCAAGTTGGTCCACCTAGAACTTGAATGAAATTCAATTCTGCATCTCATCAAAATGAAGTCAGTTCTCTGTAAAAGGGGGTAAATTAAGTCAATTGTACAACAAGTGGTTTCGGACTGTAGGACTAGGTTGACGTCTTACCGAAGGTCGAATGGCTCATCACACAAGTTTCCAGTCCTCGATAATTGCTTTAGATAAGAACAGATTGCTATTACTGTACAGTGATCTGATCCCACCATGGTCTCTAGCCTTCTTACTGAGATTGGTCGATGTAATATTGGAGATCCTAGCGCTTGCACCACTGCATCGATTACCAATGTCATGCATCTGTTGTCCTACAACTCGATGGAAATTTCCACTGCCACCTAAGTCCACCTTTGTGCTCAGTCCCTAGAGCCTAGTGCTACAGTCCAAAATCAATTGTTGTACAATTGATTCAATTTACAGTACTGTACCTCGCTTTCTAGGGGGTAGACTTGAATATCAAAAAATGGATTAGCGTTGGGGTAAACTCAATTCTGACAGGGGTTCGATGTCAATTGGTGATTGGTGCTTTGCTATACGTTCAGGCAAGACGACATGTTAAGAACAGTGCGTCAAGTTCTGATCTAGCGTGCCAGTACCTTTCGCTATAAACCTAACAGCCAGCCAGAAATTGCTATTGATATTAAACCATGGCACTTAACCGTATGATGGAGCTTGGCCCTTCTAACCGTACTGTATGCAGTCGTGGCAATATTTCAACGCACGATGCTGGGTTATCCATGCATGCGTCGTATTGTACATAGCTTCGTTAGTTAGGGGTACAACAGGACCACGCCTCGAGACGGCCGATTTCAATCATTACACTCTATCACAAGGTTAATGTGATTCTATATTAACTTGGTTACGAGTCGACTGGTATTCTTGTTCTCGAGCTGGTATGTATCAGTGCCTAACTATACAGCAGCTTTAATCTCCATCATTTCCCACTCGGCCCCAAGGCCCTTAGAAATCTCAGCTCCCTCTATACGATCGGTATAATAGTGCAGGATCACACGGTTTTTATTCCAGGGTCCGGCCTATGCTTTACGTTTTCACCACCCAAAACTAGCAAATATCACCCCATCCCCGTTTCCGAGTTTCACCCTCAAAATCATTCAAGGCGCAGAAAAGGCAAGAGATTAAATCCATTAGCGTAACATTATTTGGCGTTAGTAAGGTAGCACGCCCAGATCTTTGCTCGCTCCATCAAATGCCGGTATAGTTTCAGCTAGAATCCAATCCATAGATACTTCACAGTTATAGGCCTATCTCGGGTTCCACTCTTACTTTAGCTAGCAGTCTTTCGTATATCCACAACAAGTCGGTGAACATCTACTCCCACCTTATCCCAGCCGTTTTATTTATACTCAGCAGATAGCATATGCAACATTATCTTACCAGTAAATACCCAAAGCTCACCAGCACTAACTTAACTACCTTCTCTATCTTCATATTGTTAGCTTTCGTATACTTATCATTATTAGTAACGTACTACACTTTAATGAACTACTCCTAACGCATAGAGTATCTATACCTGCAACTGGATATAGTGGGTATAGTTATCCTTATATTAGGTAATTACGTATTGGGAATATACGTTATCTTCTAGTGTAAAACCTGGCTACGATATGTATACTGGTGTATAGTTAGTTGGTCTCGATGCGCATACTGTTATTATCCCTGTCCTATATCAGATAATACTTATGCTAACAACATTCCCCCCTTGGACAACAGGTTAGAGTCTTTGGTATCATCACAGTAATCATCACATTGAACCCCAAGCTCCAAGGCCCAAAGTATCACCTCCTATGAGCATTATCATTAGTAGCAGCTAGCATATCTGGTATTGCGCCATTGATCCATGGGATCAGTACCTTCAGCATAGCCCAGACAATAGAGAAGGTACTTCCCTATGCCCTGGTAAAGGCTACGTACCTCATATCCGGGACTTTCCTTTATGCGGTAAGTCTCCCAGCTCTATATAGTAGAGATGAAGGCAGCTTTAACAGAAGCAGGTCTCAAGACTAGGTTTCCTAAAAGGCGATATCCTGGCTATTTCGACCTATAGGGTTCCCACTCGATCTTCCACATCCTAGTGGTGTTTACGGCTGTGGTCCAACTGATAGAGTATCTGGATGCTTTCGACTATGCCTATACGAACCTTAGCTGCTCTTTAAGTTAAGTTATGGAGATTATGGTGTATATTATTTATGCTTGAGCCGAAGACGCTCACTTTTCCACGAATCCCGCATCTCTTACGTTACTGGCGGTGGAACAGACTCAGCCAATTCTATGCATGGAGAACGGCTAACAGGGCAAGTCATCGACAAAGTGCGCAAGTTGAGCAGGGCGGTGATCTGAAGCGTGATGGGACTAAAGAGCATGTTTGCTCGGACCATAGAAGAGTTGAAAGCTTGTCGCCAGCTTAGATATCGTGCGTGGAAATCAGCTCCGCAAAGCACGGACGCGCACTCTATTGGTCCCATGTTCCTCCTGGCCAAAAGAGGTCGCTAACGGGTTCAAACGACGGTGACGTAGCGAATATAAAAGTGGTAAATAAAACGCTGAACAGTGATGACAGGTTCTATAGTACAGCATCTTGTATTTAATGAGTGTTAATTAAACAAATCCCAACTTCCTTTCCTTAGCAAAGCACTTTGTCCGACCGCCTTTTTTCAAGGCAGAGTACTAATCTATGTCTTGCCTACATTAGTTCAGGGTAAAAGCCGAAGTTGGATATAAGCCGACACAGGAAAAATAAAGTAATATGCAAAGCACTATCGATCGCCCATTGCTTTCTCGGTCGCATTACTGCACTGAATATACTGTACAGATGTACATGAACTTTGTGATCCAAAGTCTACATTACCCGACTTTGACCATTCAGCAATCGCACCAATTCCATCTCTTCACTCTTGTGATTTGTGGGATAGGGTGCCTATGCTGTCGGATGGCTGAGCAGCAGGAAACGTCTCAGTCTAGCATTGGACTACGTCCTAAATCTCCTTAATTTCCTCTTTATTTCTAAACAAGGGACCCCTAATTAGTTGATCTTATGAAAATATTATGGAATAATCTCTGCTTACTTTTTAAGTTAGCCTTATATACTAAAAAGAGCGGGGGTTAGTTAGAACCTTAAATAAGATCTTATTAGGTAGCTTTACGTATTATTTAATTTCTATAGGCTATATATTACATTAAGTTAGTATTAAGCAAATATAGCCAACTTAGATATCCTAAAAGCTATATACTTAGAAAGGTGTTTAGTAAGTGTTTAATTAATACTATAGCAAAAAGTAATTGTTAGTAATAGGATATTTCTCTTCCCCTAGGAATCTTACGCTATTAAGGGAATATCTTATCTTAGCTAAGAAAGACTTTTACTTGGCTATTTAAGTAATATTAGTATATTTAGTTGTAATAGTTCTGCTGTATATATATATATAGGGTAGCTAGCTCTACTACTCTGCACTTAAGCTAAAGTATTATGCCTTTGTTAATTTAGTCTGCAAATAATTATATTTATAGTTCTAAAAATAAAGACTCTAGACTTGTTTTTCTTCTTTTTATTTTATGTAAGTAGAAATTAAGAGAGTAGAAATAGCCTCAGGATCTTTAGTATACTATAATAAGAGCCTCTTTATATTTAATTCCTTCTATTCTTTACATTAGCTACAATAGAAACCAAAGAAATAAAACATAATAACGCTAGAATCCATATGCCTGTGCTGGGATTATCTCCCATAGCCAAGCTACTCTTATATACACGCCCCCTCCCAGTCTACGTGTGCATGTTACTAGAGCCACGCTTGCATAGTTCAGAAACGGCCTAGGTGACAGAACAGCGCCTAAAAACGGCCATTTCTAGGCCAGGTAATAGCAGACTACCTGCACCTAAAAGAGCTAGATTAAGACTAGATAACTAAGAGGGCATTTAAAAGAACTACAGTACTATACTAATCAGCTCTTAAGGTATCTATTTATAGTAGTATATAGAAGGAAATAAAGGCTATAAACAAGGAAAGCTATCTACCTCCTAGGTAACTATTAATCCTTTAATTATCTATATTATTCTAAGTCTATATCCTAGATAATAGCACAGTATATAAGAATATTTTTGCATTAAGTAACGATATAATAAACAATGCTTACATAGTAAGTAGCGTAATAGCCAATAGCGGCATAGTATTAAGCCGTCCTATAGGCTCTGGGATCCAAAAACAGAAGCTACTATATACTAGATAGCAATAAACGTAACCCTAATATTAGCCTTAACATTAATACTTGTAGCAATAGCTATAATTAAGACTATAATAGCTACTAGCAAAGTAATAGCAAAATAAATTAGACCTATAAATAAATAATAGTATATATCTTAATACGTCTAGTATTAATCTCTTAACCTCCTGGGTTTATAAGGCCCCTGGAGATAAGATTAATAACGTTGGCTTTAATGAATTTATGTAAGTAGCTATATAGATATATATATTACTACTATTTACATCTAACGGTTTAGTATAATACCTTTAGAGTTATCTTACCCCAAAGGTAGCAAAGAATAGCTCTAGGAAATAGCTAATGCAATTTTATTAAAGCTAGATACGTAAGTTTCTATTATTATTATACTGTTTAGTATACCTAGTAGGTTATACTATAATTATTTACTAG
This sequence comes from Fusarium sp. FIESC RH6, assembly GCA_022627095.1. NCBI lineage: Eukaryota > Fungi > Ascomycota > Sordariomycetes > Hypocreales > Nectriaceae > Fusarium > Fusarium sp. FIESC RH6. The sequence continues at coordinate 56,246 of JAJALC010002343.1, forward strand.
AGGTATTAACAGGTATTTAGGATATCTAAGCTACTGCAATAAATACTTGAGTATATTTTACATAGATTTTATCCCCTAGCTACTTTACTTCTTTATTCTTTAAAGATAAGGAGAACTCCTCTAATACAATTCGTAGGCAAAATTAATTTCCCAAGGACCACACACAAGACACCCAATAAGATAGAACCGGAGAGTACGTCGAAGGGTTCGATCCTAGTATAATACCCTACTAAGGCATCTCTTATCTAACTTAGTAGAAGACTGTATTAAAGTGAATAAATAGCTAGCATAATAACCTATTAAAATAAACTTTTCTAAGGCACAGATAGCCAAAGATTTGATTTTTACTTATCGTACTTACGTACAAACTGAATCCAGTGGTTATCTATAACGTAAGATAATTCTATCTTTAGTATATCACGGTAGTCTCATTATTGACTATCCGAGAATAGTCTGTTCTTTTCAACGGTCGGCGACTACATGACGAACCCGCACCGTTCTTGTAAGGCGGGAAGGAAGGAGAGCTAGATATACCAAGTACTATACAGTCCGGACCAATATTAAAAGGCATCTGGGCTCTAACTCCGTATATCCCCGATAAGCGCCGCTACCCTTGAAAAACGGATTACAGGTATATACAGGATAGGCTTATAGCATTACGTTTCTATATCCAGAACAAACCTTAGTTAAGGAAGGGAGGGATATTAGTTGCTCTTATTAGTTATCCATCGATATCAACGTTACCAAGAACCACGACGGTAGGCTTGTGAATCTGGTTTTTCATCCGACACACTCACAGTCTACCCACTATCGACTTCCCTGAGCTCATTCTGCAAGGATGGCGTTATTGCAGCTATCAGCCATTGATACACAAGACCATAGGTACTACCGGACGATTTGGGCTAGCGCATTATCCTTTACGGCGCTACATCTGCTCTCCGCCAAACGTACAACTACCGGCCTTTGCATAGCAGGGTAATAGAGGCGCTGCTGTAGACCACTGGTAGGTTCTTTCTTAACGCTAACCTTAAGGAGACTAATAACAGCAACTACAAGGATGTCTACTATTCTTATCTATTTATCACTACCAGGTGCAACTATTAAACAGAGATAGGCCAGTAACTATCTTACGCAGATAGAGTTTATTCCTATTAGTTAACTATAACTTGAATAGGTAGCTCTTAGCGTAGAGTAGTTTTACGCTATAAATGCTAAATACTTAATAATAATTACTACTATTAGAATAAACAGTAGAGTTAAAAACAGCAGGTTAACTTAGGCACTAGTAGTATACTATAAGAATATTAATAATAAGCACACTTTTAGTAGCGGAAATACAGAGACCATATGGCATGGGGCTAGATCTCAACGCGGAGGATATCTCAAACGCAGAGGACATCTCAAACGCGGAGGACATCTCGATGCAGAGGACATTCTTGTTCTAATTGCAAGATACTATTATACAATAGGGCAGTCTGTAGGGTAATATGCTATCGAAGATGTAACTATTAACAGTAATAAATTTAGTACGCGCCTTATGTAGCTGTAACCCTGTAGGAACTTTATGCTATATTAGAAAGTAAAGGGAAATAAAGGGAATGGGTTTAAGGAGAATAAAAGAGAGAGCTAGGGTAAAAATAGAAGTTAAAGATAAGAAAGATAAAATAGAAGGTAGTAAGTTAGATTAGAACGTTGAAATTTATAATAACGCTATAACTATATCCTTTAACATTATCTTAATATACTATTATCTAGTTTCTACCTATATACCCCTTAGCTCTTTACTCTTTTTAATCCTTACTTACTAATAATTCGCTTAATAGTCTAGAAACTACTGTTTTATTACTAAGTATAAACACTTTAAGGTCTTAATATCTATATACTACTTATATTACCTCTAGTTAAATTACCTTAAAATAGCTCCTAAGTACAACTTATATTATATCTTAGAGGTTCCTTTGTTAACTTGCGAAACAAATATCCAGTTTCTACTAAGTAATAGGCCTTTTAGGAAAAATAAAACATTAATATAATACAAAGCAGAAGGCAAAGGCCTAAAAGAGTAGCCTAAGCGTCTTACGTAAGACCTAATTGTTAGGTAGGAAAGGCAATATGCTATCTTTAGTACTATACAAGGAACTAACCTATTACAAGTATAGGATTATAGCCTATATACTGAAAGGGAAAAGCATCCTAAATCTTAATAAGATTATACAAGGGTATTACTCTTAGACTAAGTATTACTATTTAATATATAAATATAATACTAATAGGATATAGCTTATAAACTACCTAGATAGTTACTTAACACCTATAGAGCTATCCTTATCCCTTAAAAGTTAAAGGAAGATGTATAGCTCCTACTAGAGAATAGCATATTTATCCTTTTCAGAGGAGTCTAGCAGTAAGAGTAGAAACAAGGAATAGAACAGTAGCCCTAAAGGTATTTAGATTAAGGAGGTCTAGAGGTTATATTAATTATTAAGCGTTACTTTAGAGGTAATTTTATTAGCTTCTATTATACCTACGTTATTACTAGATACTATCCTATTACAGGATAGTATACTCTTAATGCTAGCTATAGTTAATACTAAAATATCTAATAAATACAACCTATTAGTTTTGCATCTAATGCTTAACTTAGTCTAGGATATCTTAGATTAGCCTAGAGCAGGAGGGACTCTTTTAAGTTATTTTTATATTAATAAATAGCTCTAGGATAGCCTGGGAAAGCAAAGGATAAGTTTTATAGAAGACCTTATAGGCCTAGGAGATAAACTGCAGATTAAAACTTGCTACTTAACCTTACAATATCTGGAGGTGTCTTAAGCTGTAGTAACCCTGCCGCATAGTAGCAATAGTCGAGGTCTAGCTAACTTTCTTTAACAGACTGCTAGGATCCCTAATAGCACATAGCGGTTAGCTGCCTAGAAACTCCTTAGTTTAATTAATAAGATGCTAAAGATGACTTAAATTTTAATAATAAATGGAGTAGGTAGCTTAATACTATAAGTTGCGCAATAATTTTTAGATAATATCTCTTAGCATACCTATGATACAATAATATAAGATGACGTTAGAGTAATATGTTTAATTCCGTGCCTTGCAAGCGTTAAATACAGTTGCAATAGTATAGAGGATCGCTAGTTATATTAACACTCTTTTAAATACACCTCTAATGCACCCTTAACGCTAAATACTCTTATAGTGATAGCCTAATTAATCTAGTTGCAGGTAGTAAAAGCTTGCGCTATTGCCTTCTTTCTTACTTAGGCAAGCTAGGCTAATTAACTCTCTAATCTATTGCCAAACCTATAACAATAATATAATTACTATTACTAAAACTACCAAGTCTAAAGCCAAGAATATAACCTACTTATTTAAGTAGTTACTAGTGTACTATAGTAATATACTAATAGTAAGCTCTTATATAATAATACTAAAGAGAAATAATAGTAACTAGCCTATTACTAGATATATTCTCTCTAATTAGCCTACTAGCTGCAGGATGGTAACCTAGTGTATAACAGTGCTTACAGCTGTAATAATAGTAATAATAGCAGTACTAGTTAGTATAACCGCTACTATATAGGTAATACTACTTAGGGTATTTATCTAATATAGACCTAGTATAGTAATTCCTAGCAATAAGCCTATTAGCTAGGCTATAAAGAGCTAAAAGCTATTACAAAAAGGCAAGATTAATTTTGCAATTAATACTAAGGAAGAACTATTATCTTTATATATTTACTATTAGCCCTAGATAATACAATATTTTATAAACTATATTCTTGTTTTATTTCTTAAACTTACCTTTGTATATAGTATATATAAAGATTAGGCTTCCTTTGCTAAGTTCTATACTATATTTATAGTATATAACTTTAAGTATCTAGACAATCAATAGTTATAGATAAGCTTAGTCGCTATAACAAGTAAGAACAGGCTCTTTTCATTAAACTTTGTACTACACTATCTCTTCTTTTAACTTTAACTACTTTATATAGTACCCTAATAGGTTTAAATAATACCCTCTGCTTTACTAGCGTAATACAGTACGTACATTTACTATTGGAGCTACAGCCAGTTAAACCTAACTTGGGTAGTATTTACATGCAACCGAATCCTCCTTCCTCCCTTCTCCCTGGCATAGCTAGGAGACTAAAGAGAACAAATAACCCTTATCTACTAGCTATAGGCAACTATGTGCCAAAGTCTTTTATTTACTATCTAATTACTTTTAAATACTTAAGGTCTATAAAGTCCTACTATAAGACCCTCTTTAACCTAAATAGCATTCTCTTCGTAGGGAATCTAAAGATAGAAACTAATAGATTTAGTAGTAATAAGAATAATAAGAGTTTAACTATCCCTAGTAAAATAAGTACTTCCTTTTATAAGGACCTTATAACTAAATACTATAAGATTCTTATACAGAGTAAGAAAAAGGTAGAGTAGGCTTACTACGTAGCTAAGAAGATTCTCTTATATATTCTAATTCTCGCTAACCTTGTACTACTATATTATTATCTAACTATGCGCTATTTCCCCATATTCCAGAAGGCTAAAGGGTTTATAAGAGAAATTATTAGTATAATAGCTACTATCTGGCTATTGCTAGATGCTGCACTTCCCCCTATCTATCTAGCCCTAATACTATTATTAAGTACTTAGTAGTTTTATATACAAGGTTTACGCTGGCTACTATCTTGTACTTTCCTATAAGTTACCTAGTTATGCTTATTTATTTACAAAGGGAATCTAATATAGTTTTATCTAGATTAATTACTATTAAAGCAGTAGCTTACGTTATCCTGCCTCCTATATCTATAATTATTAATACCTATTCCCTATATATATTACTAGAGATAATCTTTAGTCTAGTCTACACTCTTCTCTTATGTAGCCTTATCTTCTTTACCTTTTAGTTAGCTCTGACTGTTATTGCTATACCTAAACAATTAATGTGTAACAATTAAGGTCAGGCTATGACCAATATTACAAGACTATAATACTATACTCTTTCTTTCTTACCCTTAGGAAGCCGCCATATATATTTTAAACTTGAAAGCTATAAAAACACACATAGGCCAGTTATAGATACTATCATAATTGATTTGCCATAAGCGCAGCTGGTTCCTTACCCATTTAGACTATGATTTAGGTACATATATGGTAAAATAACGTATCCTACAGAGGTACTAATAAAAAGAAAAAGAAAAAGAGTCGTTTATAAATAAACGCATTTAACTATATAGTAGCCACAGTTAATCTTCTTTACAACTACATCTTTAGATTTTATTCTTAAAGTAAATTGCAAAACCTATTATTTTTTGCTACTATACTAAAAAGTAACCTACCCTAAACCTCTTCCGCCTTTAGATAGGAACGGGATTTAAAGATTTAGGAATAGGCCCATTAGTACCAAGATTGCTTACCATACCCTACCCTTCTTAACTAGTCTAGCTATAGCCTACCTCTTTTGCTATATATAGTATTAGATATATAGATATACTCTTAGGGAATACAATAGTCTAGGTAGTAGTAGAAGAAACTGCTATAACTACCTTCCAGGATGTATACATCTAGGTATATTAGTTCTAGATAGATATTATATTCTCTATCCTTTAAATAGATAGATATAGTTATTATTAGTACTCTTAGGAGTAAGAACTTACAGTAAAAAATAATAATAAGGTAATTCTATATAGACTATTTAAATAAGTTATTAATTACAAAGTTATTAATTCTAACTATACCCTTAATATAGCCTCTATTAAATTTGTAATTAAAGTAACAGTTAATAATTATCTTATTGTCTATAGTTTTATTAAACTCCCTATTAAGGAAGTAGATAAAGGTATACTAGCTAATGTAGGGAATCCTATCTATAGATTAGGTAGAGAAGAAAGATAGAAGAGTGGCTGCTAGCTTGCTACTATCCAGAGGCTTCTAGTTCCCTGCTAATATAGGGGCTGTTGATAGGTAAGCTTAGCGGATGCATAGATCCTCCGTAGCGTCTTTGGCTGTATCAGTTATGATGGTCAACAGATTGAACAAAGTATAGATGATGCAATGTGATGCCACGAGTTCGCAGACCTCTGAGATTGCCTGGAAATTGATCGTCGAGAACTGAGAGAAATTATACGAGATAGTAATGCAGATTACCTTTGCGGATAAGTCAAAGTATTATCGTGCTGCTCTGCAGAGGGATAAAAGCATCTATAAGTAGAACAAGCCTTAATTAAGATATACGCAAAAGTAGATAGAAACCTTAAACAAAAAAAGGCTAAAACTAGCTCAAAGGATTAATATACATATAATCCCAGTAATATCTAGAGTTAGATATACGTAACCAATATACATAGCTAGGTTAGACTAACCTATAGTCCTTGTTACTACATGGTAACCCTTGCATAATCTATTAGATAATGTTTCTGACCTTCCCTGGAGGTGTAGTAGGTTAAAAGCATAGATAGCTGATTGGCTTATAGCAGAAGGGATCTCTGAAAGGTTCCCGTTGCAAATCCATCTCACATCGAATCAACGTCACATGATTAAAAAAGACTGCGGGATGGGACAGAACTGGGTGAGTGAGTGTGTGCGTGTGCGGTTTGTTTATTTATCTATTTACAAATAGAAAAAGCTGCTCGCCTGCCATCGTAGCTCCTCTTTTAGAATTGAGACAGGGCATTCATTGCCTTCGCATCTGACATGATCCGTTGATAACTGCCACTTGATGCGCCGGGTTGCTTTCATGTTTCCTTTCCGTCTGCCGACTAACATTCGCTCTGCATTAAAGCCAGCGCCTTGGTCCTGCAGTCGTGGTAGCAACAAACATGCTGGATTCTATACAGTTGGCGGCCATTGTCTACCAGCAGTGTTAAAACCTACTAATTGAGCATGTATTTCCGTTACTATCGAGGATATCTTACTTACAGTATCTTGCCTAGTAATAGTTAGAGATTAGAAAACGAAGGGGAGGGTAGAGCGAAATGGTAGAAATAATATACCAGCACCGAGAAAAGAGATAAACAAGAAGAAAACAAAAAAGGAAAAAAAGAAAAAGAAAAAAAAGAAAAGGCAGATATAAACAAACTAGAAACAATATATAAGGGTTTTAGTGTTTACCTAAAGCTTTACTTACTATTCTAGGAGCAGGGTGATACTAGGCTAACTTTATTAGCAGTAACTCTAAAGCAAGGAAAGCCTAGGATATATAGCCTTTTTAGTTCGTTTATTCTACAAGTATAGCACAACTTAGTCTCAATTAGTCTTCCACGAACGCAGGTAGGTTTTCTTGTTTTATCTTACTGTTCAATGCAGTTGGATAGGTGCTGAAAAATCCTGCTCGTTGCACACCGTTAGCTTAGTACCTTACTATATGGCGCTGGATGTATTATAATAGTTAAAGGAGGTAGAAACTAACTCTGCAAGTGTAGGTTTATATTAGGGTACAGCGTCTAACCTAACTAAGAATTATTGTAGACCAAGTATAGGTATCTAGAATATAGGTAACTAGAATAACTATTAAGGCTGTATAGGTAGCAGAGTAAGTAGGAGAGAGGATATATAGGTTAAAAAGTTATTAAGTCCTAGCTAATACTAGCTTATTTCGTCTAACAGTAAGACTAGTTAGAATTAGGAATATTTCAGTATAGTAGAGGATTAGCTATATCTATTCTGTTATAAAAATCAGCTATACTTCCAAATTACATTCGTTCCTAGCTACTGTATAGGAGGAGGGTATCCAGGAACCTATTACTTATTAGTACTACTTATTATAGCTATATATACCTTTTAGAATTATAATAAAGTAAAGACTAGCTTAAAAACTAACTATTATTAATTAAAGATATACTTAGAAATAGCTAGTATATATATAATTATTTCTAGCCTTCCTTTATCTAATATTCTATTTATTATATGCTAGTATTAATTCCAATAGCTTAGTTTAACTAGAGATACCTACTATATACCCTGGGCAATAGCAAGAAATAAGCATACCCTGTTCATTTTGTATTCTCTTGAATAACTAATAGCCTATCTGTATAAGGTAAATAGAGAAAATAGAATCCTGCTGTGCTGTGCTGCGCTGCGCTGTACTGCCGTTGTGCTCGCGATTGCATTCTTGATGGTGCTGCACTGCACGATTGACCGGCAAGCACTGACTGCACGTGATCTTCTCGCGATTTTTCAAGAACGTAAAAGATAAGATATAGCAAGAGCCCAATGCAAATGCACATAAGGCTAACCAAAACTAGCAGGCGAGCCGATTCTTGTGCTTCGTGAGGGCGTAATTAAGCTGGAAGAGCATGCACAAGGCCCGCCTCCCTATTAAAATGGCCCATGTTATACGGGGCTCTATAGTAACTAACCAAGTTGCGTAACAAGAAGGCCATAAGCCAACTTATGGCAAGCTAGCAATTATTATAAGATGAAAAAGAGGTTAGCGCTAGATGGCTGCGCTATTCTTATCTTTCCAAAATCCAATCCTTCTCGCTTGTTGGTTGTTAGCGCGAACAGGCGTTAAGGAAAGCGACATGGGAGTATCATTTCGACTGGCCCAAATTAAGGCAAGTTGCCCTAATGCTGTATGATAATCAACCCATGCAAGCCCTACAACCCTGTTTCATGACCTGAATGGCACGAATGGGTCATGGCTGGAGTTATTTTTGTTTTTTTATAAGCGCTAACAAGTTATAATATTATTAATTACTATCTGCGTTAATTAACTAACAGTAGTGCCAATCTTTATTAAAGAGCTTTACACTGTCTATGCTGCTTTAACTCCTAAATGAAGACTATTAGTTATTGTTTATATAGGCTAATAAATAGCACAGATTAACGGGGGTTATAGTATACTCTTTAAAAAGTATGAAATAGTTATAAAACAGGAATTTATTTTACAATAATTAAGCTTCCCTAGGAGGGAGGGTATATGTTATTTTAAATAGGAATAATGACCAATCTCTGCCTAGTAGGGTCCCTTATTATAATTACAAGGAGTTGCAGTAGCTGTTAGTATTGCAGGTTAATGGAGTTTACGTAAGCTACCTACGCTTTATTTAAGCTAAAAACCCTACCTTATTATCATAGAGTCTTTTGCAATAACTAGCGGATCTAAACAGTCTCTCTAGCTTCTATTAATAAATTAATAACTTAAGAGTAAAGGGAGACCTACTAATATAGCATAGATTACCTAACCCCTCTAATAGCTAAATATTAAAGTACTCCTATTAGCTAGATATGTAAAGTTTTATCTCTAAAGAAGAATTATTATATATATATATAACAATAGTAGTAGTAGCGTTAATAGCAGGGGTATAAATATTAATAAATATACAGGAGATTGGCTACTTTCTGTAATAGAAGGTAGAAGTGCCTTAGTTAAGCTATTGTATTAATGTAATATGCTTAGGTATTCTAACTTTAAGTCTATAGGTAATATAGCTAAAGTATTTATATGCACTGTTCTTCCACTAGGGTAGCTAGGCTAGGTTAAGCTTAAAGAAAAACATTTCTACCTAAATATACTATACTAGCTATCTTATCTCTAGTAATTCTAAAGTACTTACTTAAGTAGTTTCTGTAATATCCTTTAATTAACTTATATTATCTAGTAATAGCTATTAACTATTGAACTTAATGTTAAGGTAAATGAATATACTGTACTAGCCTTCTTAACGTTAGCTTATAACCTATTTCTACGCCTTATTACAGTTAGCCTACTTAAAAAATACATGAACTAGGTATATAGGGAAGGTTATAACCCAGCGTAGCTAGAAATGCTATTTACTATGCTAAAGCTCTTCCTTTAATATCCCTATTCTTAGTAAGACTATAATACTAGGCTCTAGGGTATTTAGAAAGAGAGTGGCAACCTTGTTAATAGTAATTAAAGCTGGGTTATTAAATGTAAGCCTACTATCTTAGAATCTAACGTTGCTGTTAATAGTATTATTAGGATAATAGCTAGCGGTAGGGTTAATTTTTCCTTTTCTTTCTTAGCCCTCTGTGCCTTAATTGGCTAGCTGTAGGAAATTAGGAAAATAGTTAAGGAATATATTATATAGAAAATTACTTACTATAGAGCAGTAGTATAGCACTGTAATCTAGACTGGATATTAGTAAATGGCTTTTTCATACGCTGTATCGCACTATAACCACCTAAACCTAACAAAAGAAAATATTACAGAGGGACAAGGCGGTAGGTAGATAGACATAGTATTCTTAACTTGAAACCTCTTATATATCCTAATTAACTTATATCTTATATAAAGGGGCAGAGCTTAAGCCCCGTTCTGTTATTAGAGGTTGGTAGTCTGCAGAAAATCGATCAATATCTTGTCTCCCTTATATCACAGTTTTCCGATGATTGTTAGACTGCACTTACCTCTGTTGCACGGTCGTCGCCTAACGCTGTTGTAGCTTATTGCGACTAACGTGCTTATATCCTAGACTGTTATTAATGTGACGCCAAGTATAGCACCTATTTCACTTAGCAATTTGGAATCTATAATACTATAGTAGTTACTATAGACATCTTGCAAAATTATCTTAAGAGGCTAAGCCGAATATTTACTACTAATTACCAGTGAGAGTACAAATTCCACTAGATTAGGTATTAAGGGAAGCAGTTATACTATAAATAGGCCTAAGTGGATAACTATATGTTTCTAGAAGGATAGAAGGGTAAGAATATTAAGATACTAGATATATTTATTAACAGTCTAGCTATTAATATAAAGAGCGTAGGCTAATAGTGCACCTAAAATAGGACTAGATTAGTATTTAGTATAGTTATTTAAGGCTATAGCAATGCTTTCTACTAGCAACGCTAGTATTAATAGGGGCACCTTACCTAAGCTTATGCTAAAGATAATATTAAAGTAGCGCTATATAGGGCAAGGTAGCTAGATAAGTTCCTCTAAGGCCCAAAGGAACTTAAGAGGAACTATAGCTTATATACTACTACTATCTAAGCTTAGTACTTAGGCTATTACTATATTAGGTCTTATCTGGATATAGCACTCTTTAGCTGAAGTACTACAGAGAAAGTAAATATCTAGATTAAATAGATATATATCTATATTCTTAGGTAGGTAAAACAAGGTAATGTATACTTTGCAGAAAGTGTAGCGATACAGAAGGCAATACTATAGGCAGTACTATAAATAGTATAGATATATATTATCTAAATAAATTAACAACTACTCTTCTTTATATCTACATATCTACTCTTAATATAAGGATGCTATATAGCTACTAAGGCTATATAACTACTTAAACTGTATAGTTATTTCCTCCTGGATCTACTTAATAAGTATAGAAGTAGTTATTAAAGGCTATAATACTTTACATAGCAACATAGCCACTTTAACTACACAAGATACAGGGACCTAATAGAGAGTCTAGAAGATATAGCAAGGATTAAAAGCTATATATATACACTAGTTAACCACAGTGATAAGATGTTTAGATAAGGCAGAAGGAGAGAAAGGGAGAATATTAAAAGGGATATAGATAATAGCAACTTATAATATATTTCTAGCAAGTAGTAGTCTAAGAGTAGGCTAGAGGCTATTATTAAGATAATAAAATTAGATTTGGATATATTAAGATTAAAACTCTTCTTAATAAAGTTTTTAATATAGTGCACTAGATTACAAGGGACTAGCTCCTATGCCCTAGAAGCTTAGATAAAGTCAAGGGCTATCTATAGGGAAGCCATAGCTATAGAGGCACTTAACTACATTAGTTCTAGATTATAATAAAGAGAGAACAAGATACTTAACTCTTTCCGTATTTATTAAGTCTAAACCAGAGAGTATAATATATCTTAATATAACATTTAACGCCCTTTCCGCTTTCTAGTATTACTAAGCTCTAGATAAGTAGTAGATATAGGGATAATATAAATTAATTAGAAATAACTATTTAAGGATAAGGTAGTCTTACCTATATCTAAGTAACTAAGAGTAGCCTACATCTCTAAATAATTATTTTAATCTATAACTAGGAATAGATAAGGGTAAATAGATAAAGTAAAGGTATAACCTCTTTTAAGAAGTAGTTTAAGATAAACAGTAGTACTATATACCTTACTAATATCCCTAATAAAGATATATATAATATCTATAAATAGAAATAAAATCCTATAGAATATATTACCTACTATCTTAGGTATATCTATAGCTACTAGTACTATAGAAAAAGTCTTACTCTTAACTTAATAGTATTAAGTATTACTAGCTATTATTAGCATACAGTTATAGGTTAGCCATTCTATATTAGTAATAAGAAGTATACTCTTATTAAGACTATTAAATACTAACTTTTAAAGGTAAATCTTACCCTAGCTCCTATAGAGAGTATAGCTACTATAGTTAATACCAAGGTTTAGAAGGATAGAAGCCTTAGTTTTATTACCTATTAGGAGAACTAAGCTAGCTAGATAATCTGCTTATACTAACTAGGTAATAATCTATTAAGGTTAGTTAGATATCTTAAGAATAACCTTATTACCTTTCTTTTATAATTTAGTCTACCTAGTATACTTATAAAGACTTATAATATAAAGGGGAGAATAGTTTTAAAGTACTTACTTCTCTATTTTAAGGGGTTGTAACTCCCTAACTAAGAGGCCAGTGGTAGTTTGGGGTAAACTACCAACCTCGAAAAATGGCACAGACCAATAGCAGTGCGGGGAAGCCTGTCGGGTGGGGACGAGATAGATGACAGGGGGGCTAAACTACTAACCCCAAACTACCAACCTTCCAAGCGGCCAATTACAGATCCAGGATTAACCCCAAGTCTCCACTTTAGTCCTTTGGGTAAGCAAGAAAAGGGAAAGGAAAATAATAATAATGATAATATAGCAGAGAAGAAAAAAAAAAAGAGGCTAGAGAAGGGTCTAGGCTGGGATAGGATAGTCTATCTATCTACATCTCTTTCTCTCTATCTGTATCTCTATTTAGAAAGCCGATAACCAACTAGCTCTATATACCTAACCATAATTATTAACCTAAGTGACCAATTAACTATATAGTAACGATGGCCTAATAGTTAGATGTATTACTAAGTGATACTAATAGTAATACCTGGGCATTAAGAAGAGCAGTAGGGCTAGGGAGTGGAGACAGTGAAGGAAGGTGGCTTCTATATAATGAAGAATATTAGTCACTGATCTGTGCCTTCTATGGCTATGTAGTCCATATTAATAACCTGGCAGGCCATCTGAGGGACCGTTATCCAGATCTCTGCCATCAAGCCTGCAGCGATATTATCCGCTGTTACAAGGGCCTGCTATCAATACTACTAGAAGAGGGTCTAAGGGAGGATCAACTGGCCCAGCACAGCCCAGCTAACCCAGCCAAGCCCGTCCAGGGTCTCCCTGTCTACCCGGGTTTCGTATACATCTGGCTAGGCTGCCCAGGGTATCTAACGCCAAGCTAGAAGTAGCTACATATACACTTTAACAATATACACGGCGCTAAGGTAGCTAAGAGGAAGACCAGGAAGGACCTCTGGATTGCCGTACATCTACAGACCTTCTTTACTAGTCCGAAGAGGGTAATCTACTACTTTTGCATTTACGAAGTAAGAAAAGGGGAGGGAAAGAGGGAGGAAAAGGCGGGAAGAGAAAGAAGAAGAAGGAGAAGAGGAAGAGGAGTAGCGATGACGGCCACCTAGCCAGAAGATGAGATGATAATTGCCCATATTACTAAAGGATGGTTATTGCAGTAGGAGAAGCAGGAGGAGATACAGAAGGTTATAGAGGAAGGTATCTTGAGGTATAAGATAACTAACTGGCTGAAATAGACTAGCTAGCTAGCCTACTTCTCCGGAAGGAACCTAAATAATATCTAAGCCTATAGTAGGATACCTAGCTGCGATAATAACAAGCTGTAACGAATGGTTGCTGTCCTAGATTAACTCTTCTTTGACTAGTGTATTAGCGGACTGAAGAGTATACCGCTAATAACCTACCTGCTCCTTGCTAGCCCTCACCCCTATAATGCACACAGCTAACCATTTAGTACTCTGCAGGAGAAGACTAGTATAGATTAATACTTAATATATATAAAGAGGTTCCTATGCTATTGCTTTAATATACTATCTCTAGAGGAGGATATCCTGTTTGCTATATATAGCTTCTGCTTTACCTATACTTAGTGGATAGGACTTAAAGAGCTCTAGTTACATCTCTAGGACGAAGAATAATTAAGTAATAATAGATTGCAGGAGTAGATACTAGAGATTTTAGTAACGTTCTAGATATAGAGGCTTAACAAAGACCCTTTTAAGAGCCTACTGTAGTACTTCGTAGGGGTCCTAGGAATCAACGGAGAGATAGGGCAGCTATGGCTAGCTTACCTATTTACCTATGTACTTATAGGTCTTGTCTTTACAGGTTGAGCACTACTGGCCAAGTAGGCTATACCTACCTAGGAGTAGGCAGGGATAGTGGATCTTACGCAACAGTTTGCTAAGGTCTGAGATACTTGGCTATGCAAAGTGATATACTTACCTATAGGTTATATACTTAGCCTGCTATTATATGGAAGGAAGATTGCGCAGGAGATAGGTAGCTAGCTTATAGTATCTTAGAGTAAAAGTGGTAAGATGATGTACTTTATGGGTAGACTGATCCTAATAGAAGACCTCTAGACTATAGTAGCTAGGATAATGGCTAATGCTAAGAACCTCCTCTGGGGTAAGCTAATATTTAAGGAGGGTAATAATAAGCACTTTGTTATCCCTCTGGCTAGTATTGAGGATGATCTTACTTAGATAAGATAGGGTAGATTGTTTATCTATAGTAACGGCCTTGCTGGAAAGGAAGTTAAGATACTTAAGGACCTTATTATAAGCTTGCAGAAGGCTAAGTTCCTAGATTGAGTGAGTAAGTGGGAATAGGTAGGCGTTAGGAAATATCTTAAGCTGGTAAGGAAATTTAAAGAGTTCCTACTACTTCTTGTATATATTATAGGTAGGTAGCCTAGCTGAGGGGAGGAGATTACAGGGCTGCACCTTGTTAATAGTATTAACAGAGACTGTAATATCTTTGTAATTAATAGCGATATTGTGCTTATTACCCAATATTACAAGTCTCTTGCCTACTTTAACGTACCTAAGGTAATCCCTTGCTTCCTGCCTTAGTAGATTAGGCAGCTATTTGTAATGTATATGGTCTATATCTAATTGCTAATAGACCGCTAGAAAGCCGATAGGTAAGAGCTGTACAGTAAGATAGCACCGCTGAGCGACTTTATCTGGTATAACGAGACAGGGCCCTGGGAGAGCAGCTATATATCTAGGGCTATAGGGAGGTGGATATCCTACTATATTAGCTGTAAGATTACGCTCTAGGATTAGCGCTATATCGCTATTGCTATTAGCAAAAAATATACCCGTAACCGTGGGGCTACCAAGGTAGACTTTAAGGATAGCGGCAATAATAACGAGTCAAAGCAGTATAAGACACCTAATAACCTAGCTACCTGCTATACTAGCTAGACGGCCGCCAACTACGGTATAACGATTAATATGCTGAAACGGTTAATAGCTAAGTCTTTGGATGTTTTTGGGTAAGTAAGCTATTGTTAGCATAAGTTCCTTAGCTACGATATGCAGTAGTAATCAGCCTTGAAGTGTAAGTATACAGCCGAGTCTACGGGAGAGGAGAGAAAGTGCAAGCTCCCTTAGAAGCAGGCTAAGATTGCCTTGCTTAAGAATCTAAGAACCAGCGCAGTAGTAGCGGATGAAAGGAAGGATAATACAATCCTATAGGCACTCTGAGCTATCCTACGAGATAAGGGTGCCTAGTTTAGGTCACCTTAGCAAGAAGAGGCTGTAAGGCTAGCTATGGTAAAACAGAGCCTATTGGTTACTGTGCTGCTAACGGGTAGTAGAAAGAGCCTCGTCTTTATGGTTCTGGCTATGTTAGTAGGCGTAGGTGTAACTATTGTGGTAGCCCTATACGCAGAGCTGAAGAGGTAGCTGGTTATACGCTGCATCGATGCTAGTCTAGACTGCAAGCCCTGGCCTAAAGCGCGTAAATCTTGGCCAAGGGTTACACTGGTCTTGGCTGAGGTAGCTGTTACGGATAACTTTCTACAGTAGGCTGCCGATCTAAGTATTAATGGGAGGCTGGAACAAGTGGTTATTAATAAATACTACCTTTCGTTTATAGCTACCAAAACCTATTACATAAAGCTTTAGGACCTCGTTCTACTAAGGACCTTGGGGTACCTATTTATATTTCTTACTGGGACCCTGCTACTGCTCTGTTAGCGCAACTTTAAGGAAGCTATATAACTCTAGGCACTACTATATATGCAGGCTTTGAGCTATTAGCTAAACGTACAGTACTCTGTCCTTTGTGTATGCAATAAGCAGGGCGTAATAGAGGTTAAGAAGCTAGTAGATAGCTGGCTCTAATATCTCTTACCAGGGTAGAAAGGAGTTATATACTGCACTAGCTATGCAAAGTGTAAGGCACTTGCCCTACAACTTGGCTACTACTATTATTACGCCTAGCGTAATAACACTAATACCCATTTTATTGCCTAGCGTAAGCAAGGCTTCTAGTTATAGGTTAATAGGGAAACCCCATATATTATAGCTACTGTAGCTCTAGGTATAGGTATTAACATTATAGGCATTATCTATATTATTTACCTTAAGGCTCCTTTTAGCATTATTAACTACGCTTAGGAGGCAGGGTAGGGTAGGTAAGCTGGGGAGCCTGTTACCGTAGAAATAGTAGTTAAGGAGAGGGGCTGGCCAGCTGAGGACTATATCCAGGATAGCTATCTAGACCCAAGTATACGCAAGGTCCACAGATTAATCTGGATACAAGGCTACTGCTATTGTCTACTTAGATAATACTTAGATGGTAACTTACAAGACTGCAAGGATCTTAACGCTACCTAATATAACAACTGTTGCTATAATGAGCTTCTATAGAAGAGTAAGTTAACTTTGCAGGGTATAGTAGTATTATATGCCTAGGGAAGGTAGGATGCGCGTACTCTGGAACGTTTTAAGGCTGCACTGGGGGAGATTAAGGAACTTGGTAAGATGGGTTACTGCATCTGCTAGATATTTAAGGGTATGAAGGAGGCTAGGCACCTATAGGGCACCTGTAATACTACAGTGGATGGGGACCTATTATTCTTTAGCTGTATGGACTTCTAGGGTTGGATTAACTATAAGAAGGACTAGTAGGTACGTTTCCTAAGCTGCTACTACTGCCATATATTATAGGCACTCTGCAGTAATGGTTACAAGACTAAAGGAGAATTGTATAGAAGATGGAAGCATGCTGTAATTCCTGTGGTATTGGCAGCTATAATAGAACCAGATCTATAGTTATAGATCCGGGAAGCTGCTGGTTGCGATTTTAAGGGCAGGGAGGATTACGGGGACTAGCTAGGCTGTAAGTATGGTAAACTGGTGTGTGGGCAAGAAATAATAAATACTATAGCTATCTTTGCTTTAGTACTAAAGTAGAAAGAAGGTAAGGGATTTAATTAGTAATAAAATAGTATTATAAAAGTAAGTATAACTAATAAATATAAGTATATTAAGTATAATATAGCGAATATAAGTATGTATTATAGATAGGTAAGTATGTAGCTTAACCTATAGGTTAAAAGTTAGGTTTAGTCCTTCTCTAAGTAGAGGGAAATAGCCAAGTGATAACGTTAAATAACTACTTTAATCGCTTTAGACTTACAGAGGGTAGTATTCTCTAGTTTACTAAAGATATTCTATAAATAGGAGTAGATGGTTTTATACATAGCCCCGGAGTACTATATATACAGAGATTATAGTATTTTTGTTACATAGTACTCTACGGGTTAGTATATTAATGTAAGCTAACTTAATAAATAAGTTAATGTTTAATAAGTGCGCTATTTGCTTAATACTAAAGATATAAAGTTGATTAGATAGATGTGTAAATTATGTTAGCCTGTAGGGCTCAATTTAAGAGTTAGGTGCCTAGGTATCCATGCAGTATATATTATAGCTGAGATATCGTGCTGTAGGGTACGTATAGACTATTATCTCTTAACCCTTGCTTCTAAATCGTTAAGACAGAAGCCACTAATGAAGGACCTAAGAAATTGTTTGAGTCAGGAATTAAGATATGCTAAGGTTTTACCTATAGATATATGCTAGTTAGTGGGCTAGCTGAGGTCCAGAACGGTCTAGGTAAAGCAGCGGTAAGTTTTAAGATGGAAATAGAATATAAGGAGGAGAGAGTAGAATAATTTAGAATAGTAGGATTATTATTATTACTTAGTGTAGTAGCCTGTAAGGTATTAAGGTATTAGTATGGTAATGCGTATGGTTATATCTTAGTGCCCCCTTATTTAGGAATATAGCTGCAAGTTGGAATTATTATTTATATTAATACGTTAATATTTAGCTTAGACTTCTAGATTAAATTTCCAAGACTATGAGCGCCTTTAACTAGCCTGAAAGCTGCTTTGAATGCGTAAACTATTACGTGGGAGATCCTATGCCCTGCAACTTAGTGTTATACGCAGTATGTAGCGAGGATAAGAAACCTGTCGATTTGCCTAATGATTTTACTATTGGTACTACAATGCTGGACAATGGGGCTATCTACTGGGCGTTTAGAAACGCGAAACCCCTTAAGATAGTGGTAGAAGGGGAAAGTATGATTAGTAGTAGTATTAAATCCGTTATTACTAGACGTTAAGATAGAGAAGGCATTAAGCAAGTGGTTAACCAGCTTAATAGGCAAGCCTTAGTGAAAGTTATTAAACGTCTATTAAAAGAGAGAGTGTTCTAAGACCCTTTAAAGGTAAAGCTTAAATTCCCTTACCTATTTCCTGATATAATAGCTGAGGAGAAGCCTGAAGATTGCTCTAGGTAAGGAGATATAGGCCGTAATACATTAAGTGAATAAATGCTAAGGAGGATAAAGATTAATTAGGGTTATTAGTTCTTAATAGGCAGATGCCCTAGGGGAGAGAAGCTTGCAGAAGATATGCCTAAAAAGTTAGACTGGGAGGTTTTAACGTTAGCAGATATTCCAGAAATAGCCTTACCTTATTTTCGTAAAGAAGAAGGGCTCATAGAAGAGGCAACTATAAAAGAAGTGCCTATAGAGTATGAAAGTTTACTAGAAGGAAAGCTACCTATTGCTAAGGTATATTTAGTAGAGGAGTACAATAAAGATCCACTGCTAACAAAGGCCTCTAAAGAAGAGCCAGAAGAAGCTATAGCTAAGGCCCTAGAAGAAGAGTGCATAGAAGATTAGCAATAGCTAGAAAAAGACCCCTTTACTACAGAAGCATATCCGGCGGAAGTATATAAAGCTTTAGTAGAAATAAAACCTTAGGAAAGTAAGTGGCTTAAATCCTTTACTTAACAACAATTTAATATAGCTACTAACCTTGCTTAGTAGAAGAAGTATGCAGGGGTAGTATATAAGAGGAGTAGAGTAAGATCTGTTTGCCCTGTAGTAATTAGTATAACTTAATTATCTACCTGCAGGAGGTCCTTAAGATAGTATATTTTATTTATAGATAGAAATAGATGTTGATCTAACTATGTAAATACAGCTAGGATTGTATTAAAGCAGTGGCGCTTTATACTTAGATAAATAAGTTTCCTGCTATAACTAAAGCTTTCGATATGGTGCATAGGAGGGAGCTGCTATAGTTGGTGATCAATATCCAAGATATAGCGGTCAAATGTACACGTATTAACTAGCCTAGGATAAAGAAGGTATTAGATAATGTATTTGAGCTTACTGAGGTCTTAAATATTAAAGAGTATAGTAATATTATTTAAGAGGTTTGAATAGATATTAGTAAGGCAGTAGAGGGTTTAAGCTGTAAAGAATAAGAAGTAGAAGATTAGCAAGAAGAAAAGCTATAGTAGATTGCAGAGGAGCAAAGAAAGCTAGATAAGTGTAAGGTAGAGGTTCAAAGGTATAAGGAAAATAAGACAAAGGATTACCGGAAGTAAGCTAAATTAGAAGTTAAGGGGATACTAGAGGAGATAAGGAAAATATTAAAGATAGTAAAATATTTTATTAAGCTTATAGAGTAGGGAAAGCTAGGTTGTTTTTTATAGATTAAGTAAACAGACTAAGATAATGGAGGCAGTTGAGGTTATCACAGAAAATAAAATGTCAGGTTAAGTAATAGGGTAGTTAAGTGACTTTGGCAGGTTAATAAAGGCTGTAGATACCCCTAAGGGATTTAAAGTTTTTAGTAGAGATATAATAATAATAAGGGTAGTACAAGAAGCTGGGGGTAGATAGTAGGCTATAGAGAGGAATAATTAGAATAGCAGTAACAAGTAGGTAATAGGATAGGGAAGTTAATAGTAGTATTGAAAGAAATTGGGATAGAGGATAGTAGGTATAATAATTATTGTCTATTTTTATTATTATTATCTCTTAGTTTACTCAGCTCTTAGTCAAGGACTGAGGGAGATGATGATTTAGCTGTAACCCTAACCCTAACCCTACGGTAAAAGCTTAAGTTTTAGTTTAATTAGGGAAAGTTTGAGGGTAGTAGGTGCTTAAGAGGGTTAGGGGGAGGATAATAAGGGACTAGTAGGCTGTTAGGTTAATGCTAAGCTAAGAGTTTGATAAAACTAGGTAGCCTGTTTGTAGTCTGCTGAAGGTAGTGTGTATAGTAGGTGTAGTACGCTAGTGGTAAGAGAGTTAGGAAGACTAACTACTGATGTAAAAGTTATGTAAAGTAGAAAGAAGTAGAAGAGGAAAGAGAAGTAACTGCTAAGTGCTAGTAGAGCTAAAGAGTTAGAGTTAAGGAAAAGAGCAGGTAAACGCTATTGCGGTTAAGGGTTATGTAAGACTTGGAAAGGTAAATGCTAACGGGGTTAAGTACTATTATACTAGGCTATTAGGGTTAGGTTTATCTAAGAGCTAAGGCCAAGATATGTAAGGTAGTAACCTCTAAAACTGTTTTCTTGATTCTATTGCTATGCTAAATAAGCAGTCCCGCTTTGGGCTATCTTTTTTATAATATTGCAGTAGTTAGAATACTGTAGTTGTAGTAATAGCTAAAATAAAAAGTCTAAATATTGAAATAGATGTATGTATATTGTAGTTATCTAAGAGGTAATACTTGTTAACTAGAAGGCCTATTAGTAGATAAACCTGGGGTCGGAGAATAGTTAATCTGTATAGTTAGGTTAGAGCCTGACCTAGAAGGGAGCCTATAGCCCTTTCCCTAATGGTTACTGAACTTTAATAGGTTTCTATTATTATTCGAAGGTTCTAGATGTAATAGATGCTAAGCTTTACTATTAAGCTCCTTATCCTTCTTAGTATATTGAATAACTGATTTGAAAGCATCTTGAGAAAGCTATTGCACCGTCTTATTGTTTATATAGCTGCTGATTTATCTCTAAGCCTACCTAAATCCACTGTTTTTCCCGTTTATAGTTCTTTTGTTTATTAAAACTAAAAACTAGATAGTCTAATCTCTAGTAGCATAGTTCTTAATTACACTAGCTTTCTACTGTAAATAGATATCTACCTTATGGTAGATCTTTATTAGCTTACTAGTTATATTGCGTTTATTTCTTAGCTTCTTGAGATTTGCTAGGTTAAGATTGGATATGGTTAACTTTGCTCTAGATATTAATAAATCTATTTCCTTTCTCTAGCTCTCCTCTAACTCCTCTAGTTATGTAGTAGTAGACTTAAGGCTACCTGCATATGCCTGTAGGGATTAGTTAATAATTTTATTAGGTAAAAGCATAGGTTTAATAGCTACTGGCGAATCCCCTCTCCTCTCGGAGTAACCTAGTTGTATTTCGTTAATATAGTTAGAGAGCTGATGGCAAATTTGAAGCCCTTTTTCTGTACTTAGTTGCTTATCTTGGATATGCTGCAACTTATTAAAATCGGAATTAGATACTAGTACAGAGTACTTAAGTAATAACTTAAGCTTTCTATTAATCTCTTAGAGATAAGTCTCTAGATCATTAGTTGCATTTCTGATTAACTCTTTGTAACTTTCTAGCCTCTTAGTTATAATAGATAATATATACTTATGAGATCTATTAGAAGTCTATCTAGATCTCTAGTTGTTGGTTCTTGAGAGCTTACAGGGTTATATCTGCTAGGGCTATATTTATTGTAGACTTATAACTAGCTAGCTACTGCCGAAAGCTATTAATATCTTCCCCTATATACTTCATCTTAGCCTAATCCTAAAAACTGGTTTAATCTATACTAGATTATACAGAGTACTTTACTAATTTAATAGTAAATTCTTTGTAAGCTTCCCTGTATTACTACAGAGGGATCTTAAGTACTAAAAAGTCTACTTCGGCGGCAGCTCTAACCGTTTTTATAAGTATTTTTAATACCTCTTTTAATAAATATAGCTCTTTTAGAAGGTCTCTGACCTTCTTAGGATAGGTGTGGAAACTCTTAACGTTGTTATAGAGCATAACGCTTGCTTTTAATGTAAAAGTGGTTAGCGCTAGAATCGCAGAGGCGAGACCTAGTAGCTCTGCTATTGTAATACAGTAATTAGACTAGTAGTAAAAAAAGGATATGTAAGGAGTTTTATTGGTAGATGTTAACTTAATTATATAATTTATTAAATCAAAAGTTAGATTGAATAAGATGTTTATATTTGCATAAGGAGGTTTAGTATCCTAAAAATAGATAGTAGCTGCAAGTGCTTATATAATAAGGCTTCCCGCCCTGTGAGGGGTTTCTCCTCTTTGTTTTTTATAGTCTAGATATGCTTAGGCTTGCTGCGTAGCTATAGATAGAGGACTGGGATTCGTGTGATAGAAATGGCTCTTTAGTTGGGATGGGCTACACTACTACTAAAGAAGCTAGCTAGTTTGGGCTCAGAAGTGGCTACGCTTGTTTCTAAACCCTGCAATTCTCCTTGCATAGCCTATGCTAGAATTTAGGGCTTGACTAGCCTGTTGTAAAAGAGCGTTAAGTTCTATGCATTAGCTTATTTTTAACTGTTATATGAAGTAATACTGAATTTCATAAAGAAGAGTAAGATTGTTTATAATATAAACACCGGGACTAGGTAACTATTAGTTAGGGAATAGTTATTATTTTAAAAAGAGGCTAATATTCTACTAATAATCCTTAGCTAGCTTTGCTAAATGTAGAAAAACTACCTTGTAGGTTTTAAATACTAAGTATATATGTTTATTAAACAAAGCAGCCTTACATATACCCAACGCTAAAGCACAAACTTATTTTAAGATACCCTATTCTAGTCTTAATCTATTCTTTTTGGAATTAGCTTATCTTGCTATAGGATAAAGAGACCCCGGGTTTAAAGTAATTAATAAATAGCTAAGTATCCTTTGGTACTTTATTAACCTTTATTACATTAGCCTATAATAATAGTAAGCTGCAACCTTAATGGTTCTGATAGAGACTTACTAGATTCTTAGCATTTAGCTTAGTAAGAGTAGCTATAGATTCTTGGACTATTTTATTAGTTACTTATCTACCTAGATACTGCGAACGGTCTTTAAGGTCAAGCCCTTAAGCTATAACTAGCTCGTTAACGGTTAAAACTGTAATAGCGTAACTGTTACCTGCTAACTTAATATCCTTAAAAACATTACTTCGTTTATTGGCAGTCTTATTTACATCTAAAATAACCTTAATACAGTTTCTAATACTCTCTTTTACCTGCTAAAGCCTCGCTAGCTGTATAGTAGTGATTTCAGGACCTGTATCTATTAACAATACCGCCTCTAACTGGGTTAGGGTTAGGGTTAGGGTTAGGGTTAGGGTTAGGGTTAGGGTTAGGGTTAGGGTTAGGGTTAGGGTTAGGGTTAGGGTTAGGGTTAGGGTTAGGGTTAGGGTTAGGGTTAGGGTTAGGGTTA